>JAHBCN010001270.1:144363-174363 GCA_019359885.1 Listronotus oregonensis | reverse complement strand
AAAAAATAGTAAGGACCATTTTTGTAGATTACAAGGCAATCTTCATTTTTTTTAACAAAAATTCTCCAATTCGCATATTTTGGCAGATATTAGCGCGAAACCCATTTTTCGGGCGTTGAGGGGCTATTTTCAGTCCTTTACCACCTGTTAATGTTGTTAAACTTTTTTTTAGCTCGAATGCATCCCCCAAGACCTAAGAATTGCGCCACAAGGAAAAATTGTACAGATTTATTCTCAGCTTTGTCCCTTCATTTACTGGACTAATCGGTATTGTTTCTTCGTTGACTTCGTCGAAATTTTTAAGATCTAGGTATGCAAAAATTCAATAGTTGGATTTATTATATCTTGCACTAATACCGCGGTGTCCAGGATATCGTTATAAGTATTATTTCTGTATTTATCGAGTACGCTCAGCTCTTTCGTCTCAGAATCGGAACCTGATTTGTCCGATCTTTTTTTTCTTCTCCTTTGGCGTTTAACCGGTAACTTCTCTTTCACATGGGCGTCAATACCTTTTTCTTCCAATATTGAGTTCATTTTTGTCACGAAATTGTCTGCTGACGACTTTACTTGCTTAAAATCGCGTGAAAAAGATATTACTTTATTTTTAAAATGCTTTACCAAATCATTACATTTTAAAAAATCAATTCCTAAGTTTTGCAAGTATTTAGATTAAGGAGTCAAAATTCAATTATTATTCAAATTTTTGTAATTATTACATAAAAGAGTTATTTTTTCTTTTCAACGTACCGGCGCTGCAGTATCGTATGATACAGTATGCTTGCCCTATGGCCCATCCGTCACTGATCCTAACCTTTCGGCTTTATTTCCTTCTTGAGGACACCATGGCCCTTCAACCATCGTCGTAACCAAACATAATTGTGAGCTTCTACGGGAGGATGCACTAATGAAGCGCTAGCAATTAATTTTTTATTTAGTGATATTAGAGGTGATAATGCTTGTTGTGCAGCCATATTTATAACAAGTGCCCGAAACTTTCATATTGCCACCTTTTAACATGGCGGGCGCGCTTGTGCTGAGCATACCCTTAAAAGGCCTATTGTCCGTATTATAAAGTAGCGGCAGGAAAATTGCCGATATATTGGCAGATATAAAATGAAAAATATTGCAGATATAAAATGCAAAAATTTGTTTTTAAATCAATGTAAAAGTAGACATATTAGTTTTAAAATTTGAAAATATTGGTCAGTATATTGTAATCCAAAATAGAGTATAAACTCCGTCTGTTACTTGTTTATCATGCAAAGACGCCATCCTAACCGGAATGAAATGTTGCGAGATGTTGGAATCTTAGAAGCTGGTACTGGGCAAGCTCGTGTAGCTTAAACTCTCTACACATCACAGAGCGAAATCTCGAGATTATGGGCACGTTCTTAAAAAACAAGTGATTTTTTAAAAGACATCCCGCCCAAGATCATTTTATTGTACAAATGGCTAGAAGAAATCCCACATTAACTGTTCCAAAAATAATGAATCGGGTTCGCGAAATGAATAATATCGCAATTTCAAATTCTACAGTTTGAAATTACATGAAGGTGGATTATGTAATAGACGATCATTGAGGTGCCAGCCATTTTTTAGAGGAGATAGCGCTGCTCGCTTAGCTTGGGCAACAGAACATGAGAATTGGACTAATAATAATCAACGGGCCCCAGTTCTTTTTACATATTAATCTTGATTTGGCTTGCATCCAGATTCCAGAAGACTGAGGATATGGAGAGAACCTGGACTACAAAGAGTTTTGGAAAATGTGCAAGAAGTCCACAGTTAAAGAGGTGGCAGAGTGATAGTGTGGGTTGGAATACAACTCGGCGGAAGAACCGATCTTGTTTTGGTTGAACATTTTTTACATACTCATCGATATGTGGAAGGGATTGTTTAACCAATTGTTTTACCCCATGCAATACTTGTTGGACCAGACTTAAATTAATGCATGACAACGCTCATCCTCATGTCGCTAGACATGCTGCACAATTTATACAAGACAACCATATCACCGTTTTGCCATAGCCTGCTCAATCACCAGACCTAAATCCAATCGAGCACGCAGGGGATATGCTACAAAGAAAGGTTTTGAAGAAACTGTTTGCTGCTTTAAATGCTGCTTGGTTTGCCATAGCTCAGGAAGATATGAACAATTTTGAGTATGCCAAGAAGGTTTTGCGCAGTAATAAACTCCAGAGGAGGTCATACAAGTTATTAAAAAAATACAGCATTTATTTAATTTTATTATATAGTACCTAATAATACTTTAGTACTTAAAATTTAGTTTTTTAATTTTATGATACAAAAACAACAACCTTTTAGCTCTATCTACATTTAGTATATTTTTTTAGTAAATATTGCCTAACTTACTAGCTCTTTACTTGATACACTCTCAGTCGAAGCTAAAAAAGGTAACTTTGGTCTGTCAACACTCGATAGGTGATTTTTGACAGAGTTGGAGAAAATAAATATAATATTATTTTCTATTTTCTTAAAAGGTGGAGGCGATACCATTAGTTGTAAATAGCTCAAATAAATTTATCCTCATTATCTATTTTTTCATTAAGGTTCTGGATCCATATTAGTCGGTCTACACTGACATATATCCTATTTATCTAATCTCAAATTTTTTTGGAAAAAAATATTTCAGATTCAAAACTTTGCCAACGTAAAGGTTTTCTACTTAAAATACATTTGCCAAATGGTCTTCTTAAACAAATTTAATGTTTACTTGATCACTGAATACCACTGTCAAAACAGTATAACTTACAAGTTTTATTAATCTGTGTAAATGATACAAGATTATACCAATTAGAACTTATATTTTTTTAATATAGTAACTGAAAAAAAATCCTGCCTTTCCATTTTTTTAGGTTTTTAGTGGATACATATTGGTGCTAGTAACCACAGCTGTTTTTATTAATTAAATTTGAATAATTTCAAGTAAGTCTGTGTTAAATGATTCGCCAATATACAGGGTGTTCACAAAACAGGTGTACAAAATTAAGTGACGGAATCTTGACTTTAAAATAGTTTAATTCAAGGCAACATAGTAGATATGAAATTATTACTTAATTTAAATGGTAAAGAGCTACAAAAATAAAAAAATTATTAGTTCCCAACATTTTTTTTAAACTGGGATATTTTCGAAAGCAATGCCCCCAAGGTTTAATTATCCTTTGTTCAGCGGGCCTGGGCGATTATTATTAGATGAACATGGAAATAAGCACCATATTGAACATGACTGTCTCTTCAAAGCAATAAACTAAATAGGTTTTTTAGCTGATCCAATTTCAAATAATTAATTTCTGCATTATAGTTATCCAAATATATTAGTATATATATAAATGAATGTAATAGTAAAATACTTCATAGTAAACTAATATAAATAAAATAAAAGATTAAGTGTAGGTATATTATAGGTACACTGCAATTTAATTGAATGATCACTACAATTAAGTATGTATATAGATTGACGATTATAGATTTTACGATATTACGAAGACTAATTTTTAACATATTTTATTTTTTGACGGGTCTATTGTTGCTTATTACTTGTAAGATGGTTATAAACACTTGTGATAGTGATAATGAAAAGAAGCATATTACTATTGCATCCTTAATTTGCTGTTAGTTGCCGAATATAAAAATTTATCATTCCAATTTTTTATCTGGTATTGTATATAACTTACCTTAGGTTAGCTTTTCGGGAAAACGAAGTTCTAGGAGTGGTTTCAGTGGGACTAAGTGCTGCGACTGGGGTTTGGGCTGAATCTCTATACAAGCGTAATTTTACGTTATCTCCACATTGACGAAGATATTGGACAGCTTGTTCGTGTGTCATGGAGGAAATTTCTACATCATTTACCTGTAACAAATTAACAAGGAGTCTCAAACAATGTTTTAACTGGAAAGTGTTGTACAGTCTTGCCGGATTTCGATATATGTGCAGGGGTATTCTGAATCTACTATTACAGTTAGATTTGTAGTTATTCCACATTAAAGATATTGGACTACTTTTCGTGTGTCAGAGGAAAATGCACTAAATGATTTTTTATAGTATCTTAAATTAACATAGGCAGTTCAAACAAGTGAATGGAAGTTAAGTCTGGCCGATTTCGATATAACGGGTATTCTGTTACAGAGTTAAGACCGTTTCATAACCCATTTGATAAAAAATGCAAATGATTTAGTTTTTAACATAAGAGGAGGTGGTTAAGATCGGCCTTTTTACGCCCATCCTATTCGTAAAAATTTAAAGTTTAAATTTAGCCATTTTATTATATTTACAAGAAGTCCAAGAACCTATATTTACATCCACAATAAATTAATAAAAAAATATAAGCTTATTAAGTGTAATATTAAAGATAAAAAAATTATGTTGGTGCACAAAGTACATCATATAATTTTTTTAAATAAAAGCTTAAAAAACATGCAAAATAGTAAAAATGTAATAAAAATGGCAAGTCTGACGGGTTTGTTTTTCGAACTCTTCTTTCTAATTTTTTTACCAATTCATTGTATATGTAAATATTGATACCTGAATCTGAAAATAAGGGTGATAGATATCACGGCACCTAGGCCTCAGTAGACCCGTTGTGCTTCCTCCTAAACGGGACTTTTCACTCAGTACGCCGCCCATCCTACTGATTTAAAGTAGGTGACAAAGTCGCTAAGACGAATCTCCTTAATGTCGGCCAAGGAAAGCCAATACTCGCCCAGCATGGATCTTCTCTTGGACGAGAGTGCAGGGCAGTCACAAAGGATGTGCTCCACCGTCTCGTCTTCCTGTTCACAACCAGAGGCGTGTCATTTATCATCATTCAGCCCTCTGTGTCCATTGTTGAACATAGGACTTCCCAATCATTTTCCATTCCAATTGATTTTGTGCTGTTTGTATCCAGTTGCTGCAGATTCTCTTAATATCGTTCGACCAACGCGTAGGCGGTCTTCCTCTACTTCGCTTGTGGGTTCTAGGTCTCCACTCAAGAAGCCTCTTTTCCCATCGATCATCCCGCATCCTTGCAACGTGGCCGGCCCAGTTCCACTTAAGCTTCGCAATAGCCCCAACGACATCACTGACACCGATTCTTTTATACTCATTCTAAAAAGATGCTTTCATGATTGATAATGTCCAGTAAGAACGCCCGTGATTAGGCGAAGGTTCGTCCTAGGCATTGCCAAGTAATGTTTAGCTGTATCTCTGTCAGGATAGTTCAGTTACTTCCTGGAAAAGTTATAGTTTACTGTTTCATCCCATCGTCTTGTAAACTGCTGATGAGAGTGTCTTTTGATTGGGTCCTTCATTGCAGACCCTGTCAGACCTACGAAAGGCTCGGGTCCAAAAGGTTTGGTCCCGCAGCTTTCCTGGCCAACAAGTCAGCAATGCGGTTGCCTTTGGAGTGAGCGTGTCCTTTGGTCCAGCAGAGGGTGACATTCTAGTACCAGACTCGAGGTGTAGCGTGGTCTTCACAGGGCTAGTAGTGTCTGTCTGCAATCCGTATGGATAAGCACGACCTTATCAGTGATGTTTCTACTGATTATTTCTTTTGCAGTTATGGTACAGATACCTGAATTTATTATAAATATAATAAAATGGCCTAAATTAAATCTATGACTTTTCATGAATATGATGGGCAAAAAAAGGCCGATCTTTACCCACCTTTTTTGGATCATCCTTGTAATTCAGTTATCTTGTAACTGACAACAAAATTCCAAACTGATTTAAGTAAATATTTTTACTTAGCATCCATTGATTAAAGTAAATTTCTTATCAAATTAAATATTTTTTGGGACATGAGCCAAACATATGATTTTTCTTATGGAATGGTAGGTTTTTAAATCATTAAATTATGTCGGATAAAAGCTTTTCAAAAATATATGATAAAATTATTGTAGAATCGGAACAGGGAGGTTGTGTATATTTAAAAGTTCGGAACTTAAAGAATCGCCTGTCAAAGAGGGAAAAATATTCCACATAATTTAGTTGTGTACATTACACTTCTTGCAAACTTTATACGTTCCTTCAGTGGCCTTATAAATCTTCAGACCTGTTCCATATAGATTAGGTCTGTAATATAATGGACAGAAGACGAACAAGCGAAACAAAGTTGGGACTACCTGGAATACAATACCCAGCAAGTTTGGCCCAAATGACACTACTGGTATAGGTATAAGTAAAAAGTATAAATGTTAAACAAAAAAAAATTTTTCTAACATTTCTTCTTCCTTTATGTCTTAGGAGACCATTGGCTCAGAGTCATTGTGTACGAGACGCTACTGGAGCCATGTATAAGAAATAAAATTAGAGCCAAAATAAAACAAAATTTTCTTTGAGATAATAATGTTCTTATTAATGTAGTCTGGCCTTTCCAAGCAAAATCAATATAATCGCAATCAAGAAGTAATAAAAAATTTATGGATTACAAGGAGCTCGTCGCTCACAATGTGAAAGATATTTATATTTAATGTCAATATCTTCATTTAAAGAGTAAAATTAAATCTTAATAAATATTGGATAGAAGCTTCTTAATAAATAAAATATAATTTTTATTCATTTTACTTTATAGCTTAGTTTCAAAAATTTTGTCAATATAATTAAAAGAAGTATAAAGGTAAAAATATTTTCTTAAGCTGTTAAAATTTAAGAATCAAAAAATTCCCATATTTATATATAAAACAACCTCTAAAAAAATTTCGTTTATGATTTTTTATTAAAACTTTTAAGCGCAATTAAAGTAATCTGTATTTTCTGTAATCAGTTAAAAGTTTTAGGAGAAAAAATTGTCAATATGTATAAAAACAAAATAAATTTCCTTTTTGTATGTACTGGTACATTTTTAAGTATTTTGGGGATTTAATATTTTTGCATCGTTTTTTCTTTATGTATTATTAATTTGTTTAATTTACTTTTAATTATGTAAAAAATTTAACTTTCTCTGTTAACTTAGTTGTGTTTGTGCAAAAAGTCATGCCAAATATGATTTTTAAAAAATGTGTGCTTATTTGAAAGGGGTGTAAAACGACTACAAAATTAATTAAATGTTTTTATATTTACAAGTTATTTTCTTAAATAAAAAAAAATTATTAAATTGTATTGTAAAAGACCGCCATACTTATCTCAAGTCGGAGCGACGTGCAGGTGTTCTAGTCGGGGTGCAATATGCTAAAAGCATTATTTTCTTTATAAATCTTGATTCAATAAAAAATGCTTTAAATCTCATGTTTTGTGCATTGCAATATTGCTCGCGGATTTTCATTTGCCGAATTTTGATATCGAGCAAAAAATATAGGCTTACATCGAATTTAAGCAGGTTTTTTTTTGTTTTTAAGTGTTATCGTGATTTTAAGCACATTAGGTACTTCTTAAAATTTTTGTGACCAAATGTCGTAATAACCTGTATGGTAAAGTAAACGATACAAAAAAATGCCATTTTATAAATAATTGATACTTAAACTACAGGGTGTTAATTAATTGAGTGCCGATAATACAGGGTGTGAATCCTCGGGTGGTTTTAAGGAGAAAAGTTTATATCAACATATGTCCTAAACCTCTTAGTTTTTGAGCTACAGGGTGTTAATATTTTAAGAAAAAAGTGAGTTTTTTATCATAATCTGTTATCATTTTTAGATATTTTTATGAAATTATGTACACATCTTTTCGCCATTAAGTAGCATTTTTTGACGTAAAAGATTTTTTTAATTTTCACCAGTGACGTCCGTACGGGGTTTGAACTGACAATTTTGAAGAAAAAATGGTACGTCACTGATTTTTCTAAAGACCAAAACTATTTTTGAAATACCCATTTATTTTGGAGCAAATTTGGTTCCTAGACTTACTTTCGTAAGTCTTACCGTTTTCGCGTAAAAAAATAAAATCAAAATTTTTTTCTCTTTAGTTCATTGCGACTATTTTTGGTATTTTGTTAAAATTTAGTTGGCACCCACTATGAGATAAAACATTTTTTTTGGGACAAAAATTAAACTGTACGCCTCTGATTTTTTAAATTTTGTTTCAAAAATCGAGATTTATTTAGTAAAACGATTAATTTAAAATCTTAAATTATGGCGCTTTTCCATTACCCAGCCTACTAACTATTTTTATTTCATTGGCTTTAAGAGGGCATTTCGCTTTGCTTATCGTTTTTTTTCAAATATTCAATATTATGCCTACGCGAACATCACTGGTGAAAGTAGAAAATTTAGTTTTTGTACCAAAAAAAGTGTGCCAACTAAATTTTAACAAAATACCAAAAACAGTCGCAATGAACTGAAGAAAAATTTTTTGGTTTTTATTTTTTTACGCCAAAACGGTACGTCGTACGAAAGTAAGTCTAGGAACCAAATTTGCTTCAAAATAAATGGAGATTTAAAAATAGTTTTGGTCTTTAGAAAAATCAGTGACGTACCAATTTTTCCCTTAAAAATTGTCAGTTCAAACCCCGTACGGACGTCACTGGTGAAAATTAAAAAAAATCTTTACGTCAAAAAATGCTACTTAATGATAAAAAAATGTGTACAATATTTCATAAAAATATCTAAGAATGATAACAAAATATGATGAAAAACTCACTTTTTTCTTAAAATATTAACACCCTGTAGCTCAAAAACTAAGAGGTTTAGGACATATGTTGATATAAACTTTTCTCCTTAAAATTACCCGAGGATTCACACCCTGTATTATCGGCACTCAATTAATTAACACCCTGTATAATAAATAGGTATTCTGTAATGTAATTACAAATTTATTGTCCTTACATAAATATTTTTTTTCCTCAACCCTTTTGTTATTAATATTGTGTAATGTAAATTGTATATAATTTATCTAAAATTAATCTGATGTTGTAAAAATTTCGATATTGCTATTGTTGCTTTGTTACGTAGAAAAAGGAATTAAACAGAATAAATAATCGTTAATCGTTGTAGGGGCAATGCTTACTGGTGTTTTACTTTATGCTATATTGAAGAAATTATTTTAAATAAACTAAAAAATAAAAGTTAGAAAAAACAAATAAATGCTTATTAGTTGTGGTTAGTTGTGGTTAGAAAAAAAAACAAACCAATTTATACACTTACCGCTATAATTTTATCGCCTGCTCTAATTCTTCCATCCGTAAGGGCTGGCTCTCGGACTAAAGCTCTAACATAATGACCCAGAGCACTATCGTCTTCCTTTCTTAGGGTGAATCCCAGGGACCCTTGGATTTTTGTTAGAGTTATTTCAAATTCCTGAAATGTTATAGGAAATATATGTATGGAATTTATAAACGATATTTTTTCAGCTTTGCTGAAATTGTGGTTCTATATTTTTGGCTTAAAAGGGAAACTTTATATATTTTTTAAAAATATTTTGATACCTTTGTAGTTAATAAGGTTGGGTGTATGTTAATGAATGAAATAAAATTACTGTAGTGATTTATTTGCTTCTTTGTAACAAACAATATTTTGGGAAAAGAGTTCTTACCCCATGATAATATTCATCCTCAGGTGTACTTTCATAATAGGTTGATGAAAGGTTTAAAGAATTTGGCGGATCTCTTCGCGTTGGAGGTGGTGGAGGAACTTCAGAAATTGGGCTGACGCAGTTTAGAACGTCTGGAGGAGGTCGACAAACTCTTAGTTCGACTTGGTTGGCTGCTGTACGGAGAACTTCTAGAGCTTCCTAAAAATAATAAATTGTTGTTAATTTAATTTCTCAATTTAATTAAAGAAGCAAAGGCTTTTTAACCCTTATGCATCATCACTCTTTATGAATAACCAGGCGTAAAACTTCATTTAATTAATAGTCCAGGAAACGAACCATTTTGCCTCTCAATTTTTTTAAAATGCATAGAATTATTTGAAATTTTGACAGTAGGTAGCGAATAGTCGAAAGATCAAAATCTAGGTATATCATGCCGAAGGGCGCCTTTACCTTGGGGGTGGTTGCCAAACCATCTCGGGGGTGGAATATATTTTTTTTATATTTTGACCACAGAAATCGATAGAAAAGTAATTTCTAAGCAAAAAATGTTTTATGTATTTTTTTGTAAGATGCATACTTTTCGAGTTATTCTAATGTCGGAGTTTTTCGTCGATAAAATCAACATTTGTAATCGATTTTTTGGAAATAATTTGATAGGTATGCATTTTATCAAAAAAACTGCTAATAACAAATTTGTAGCTTAAAAAAAACGAATAAAATGTTTTTTTTTTGTAATTGCTGTGGGACCAATACAAAGTAAGTTGTGGTGTGTTAAAGGTTAGCTGTTATTTATCAAACACAAAATTTTAGAGTTTTAAAGCCAAATAACGTAAAATCTACGTATTTTTCAAAGAAAATAAGTAATAACTTTTTTGAAGCATTTACAAAGACGTGTTTTAAAAAGAAAAAAGTAAATATAATGAAAATTGAGTGAGTTATGATTAAAATAGGGTTAGACCAAAATTTTTTGAGTGCAAAAATCTTCGAAAACAACCCCTAATTAAAATGAGTCGTAGACCTTTTTCAATTCTTTTAATTTATGTATACTAAATACATTCTAAAATTTTTACCGATTTAAATTAATTTATTTTGAAAAAAATTAAGCTGCAAGTAAAAGTAAAATTTCAGAATTTTAATAAAAAATGACATTTTCTTTAAAATAACTCAAAAACTAAGGGAGATACGTGAAAATTACTTGAATATCAAATTGTAGCTTTTTAAATTACAAACACTTTGCTTGTTTAAAATTTACTGTATGACGAAAATTAAGTGAGATATAAACGTTTAAAACGCGTGTGTATAGACGGGCACTACCTTTTTTAGCCCTTTAAACTCATCCCTTCAAAAAAGTAAGGGTAACAATTTTATTATAAAGGACCTCATAGCTCTTGAAAAAACCAACAAAATGGTTTTTTAAAAAACTTTTTATTACAAAAACTCAACGAGTTATGCTTAAAAAACCAATTTTTTTCGAGCATTTTAAAAGCGACTCGATACATTTTTTAAAAAATCCGCGGTTTTGTACTATTTTTGATATTGTAATATTGTTTGGGGTAAATTTTTAAGGATTAAAAAATTACAAAATTATATTAGTAATACTTTTGAGCTGTCAGATTTTTTAATTACAACTCTGTGACAATATGTAAATTTTTATTAAATAATAATAAGGATTGATTTTCAAGGGTTAAAATATATTAAATAATGTTTTAAAGAATTAAATACTTATTTCTCAATTTATATAAGCCTAATTTTATGTGACTTAAGCTTTAATATGAAAGTTTTAAAAGTTTTTGCAATAAGAGGTAGTTTTTACCCCTAAAAATAAAAGCGACCTTTAGCATAATGAAGATTTTAAAAAGGAGGGTAAGTTAAGCTTAATTCCAAATTTTTATGCAAATCTATGCATTCTGAAAAACATGAGGGGTTTTGCACTTTTTCTAGCTTCGTTTTCTAGACTATAAATTATAAGTTTTTTTTAACTACAACGACTTGCTGCCCAGAAAACTAAAAAAAAAGTATAGAAAAACCATTAAATGGGTCACACCAGTAAACACATGATCTATCTATGGTAATAAATCGGCGGAAAACCAGCATTTTTTTAAAGTGTGGAAGCTTCCACAGTTTGACAGTTTTCAAGGCATCAATTCGATGTGGCACAAGATGACGGATTTTATACAGAAAAAAATAATTTTTAATTTATAAAATGTACACAACTTTTTTTTTGTACTCCAACTAACTTTATTTGGTAATAAATCAATGAAATAACGTAGGCGATTTCCCGTATCACCCACGCTTACGCAACTTCTAAGCATTTTAGCATTTAGATATCAAGTAATTTTTTTTCTATTTTATTTAAAGTTAATTGTTTGTTGTGCAAATTGTCCTACTTTAGCCATTTTGGGGGATTCTGGTATCGAAGATAAAATGTCGCGGTTTTCATATTTTTGATGAAATGGCAGATTTCTGTGTCTGTTCCAAGACAATGCGGCGGCAGAGCCTTTCTGTGCAATTAGCTCCTGCAACAACCGTCTTCATTTTATAATGTCGGTCAAGAAAAAAAACTTAATTTGCAGAAAAAAAAATGCTTAAGTAAAGCAGAAAACTATGTGATAAAGTTATTTGTGCTTGATTATTTTGTTACATAAATATTTTCGTTTATATTTAATTTATCCCGCATAAGAGAATGAAAGAGATTAGTTTTTGTTTGTAACATCGTGTATTACACTACAGTAATCAAAGCTTAATTAAATATCCCTTTTATAAATTAGATAGGCAAAACACAAAAAGAATTGTCGAGCTTTGCCGTTTCATACTGCAGGATTGGAAAAGTAATTTAGAAGCCTTTTATTTTGCCAGCAGTAGCACTTTAATACAAGCCACATCATTACTCTTTGGTTAGATGAAAAAGGATAAAAACGTTAAAAAAGTTTAACATTCTTCAAAGAAAATCAAAGTTGTGCGATCGGAGCTGCCACTAAAATGTCGTTAGCAGAATAACGGGCTAGAGTAAAGATTAATCGCTATTTAAAGTCGAGATGAGATCAAGATGTTACTCGGATAAAAACGGCAGATAAAATAATTTGAAAATAGTTTTGATATACTATAAATACTATGTATAAAAGGGGTTTATGCATACAAATGAACACTTTAAAGGAAAGAAAATTCTACCTAAATCTTTTATAGAGTTCTTAAAACTAGAATTAAAAACTGTACCTAATATTTTTTCGCAGTTTGCAAAGAATTGGAAAATTCTTATATCCCAAATTTAAAAATACCAAAAAAAAAACAAAAAAACAGACATTAAATACGACAGACAGAACGGATTTTGTTACAAAAGATCCAATGTAGATCTTTCTTTATTTGTTATACATAAAAGGAACAAGTCATTTTTGTTCCTTCATGAATTCATGATCTTTGTTCTTTACATATCTAGGGCTTTTAACCAGGTTTAACAAGATGCGCTACTTAATAAACTTTCCTCCTAGGGCTTTTTACCTAAATATTGTTCTGGGCTCCCCAGTTTTTCATAGATATATATTGCAGCTTTCGCCAAAATAATGCTAAGGTACCACAAAGCTTAGTAATAATTTCTTTTTTTACATAACGCCTTTCCAGCATTAATCCCATTCATAGTACTACTGATGATAGTATTCTTCACTGCAATACTCCATTTCTTGAGCCGCCTTTAGGCCTAATTAAGAAAACAAGCCCATAGTAGTGCAGATATCCCTTTCACAGAATCTGCAATAAAAACTGAATGGTGGCACTAAAAATATTGTCCAGTTTAATGCATCAAATACACAGCCCTATTCGTAGTCGCAAAAATTCTCTAAATTGTCCTACTTTAGCCATTTTGGGGGATTCGGGTATCGAAGATAAAATGTTGCGGTTTTCATATTATTGATGAAATGGCAGATTTCTGTGTCTGCCCTCTTAAAACAGCACTCGGAGGACAACGATTCCAAGACAGCAGCAACCGTCTTCATTTTATAATGTCGGTCGAGAAAAAAAAAACTTAATTTGCAGAAAAAAAAATGCTTAAGTAAAGCAGAAAACTATGTGAAAAAGTTATTTGTGCTTGATTATTTTGTTACATAAATATTCTCGTTTATATGTAATTTATCCTCGCATAAGAGAATGAAAGAGATTAGTTTTTGTTTGTAACATCGTGTATTACACTACAGTAATCAAAGCTTAATTAAATATCCCTTTTATAAATTAGATAGGCAAAACATATAAAGAATTGTCGAGCTTTGCCGTTTCATACTGCAGAATTGGAAAAGTAATTTAGAAGCCTTTTATTTTGCCAGCAGTAGCGCTTTAATTTCAAGCCACATCATTACTCTTTGGTTAGCTGAAAAAGGATAAAAACGTTAAAAAAGTTTTACATTCTTCAAAGAAAATCAAAGTTGTGCGATCGGAGCTGCCACTAAAATGTCGTTAGCAGAATAACGGGCTAGAGTGAAGATTAATCGCTATTTAAAGTCGAGATGAGATCAAGATGTTACTCGGATGAAAACGGCAGATAAAATAATTTGAAAATAGTTTTGGTATCATATAAAAATTATGTATAAAATGAGTTTATGTATATGTCGTAACCAGGCAATAAATTCCGGCGTTTTTTAAAATGGCTAGCCACTTTATAAAACGCGGCCACATAGTAAAATAATTGTTCAGTTTACATTGTTTTATAATATGGCTAGTGTTTTTAGCCATTTTATAAATTGGCCGATCAAATACGAGCCACATTCTTAAATAGGAATTTCTATCTGCTGTTTTGCATTCAGGCGGATATCACCGTCAGTCACTTATTAAAATAGAATTCAGGTTATGTTTTTGCCGACAATGACAATATAGCAAACAAGAGTTTTTCACGGTTTCCATTATATATAACTTTAGAAATAGTATTTATTAGTACGTGTTTGTTTAGTTATTATTTTGTCGTTATTTAGTCGAGAATGCATTACCCACCTGTTAATAAATCTTTGTTTTCTGCACATTTAAATAAATTCTTTGCTAATCTATACCTACATACATTTTTTGTTATTTGTTATAACAAAAAAAAACATCAAAAAAAGAAGCCTTGGGACGTTGACCGTACTAATAAAATTATAAACATTCTGATGGACAACTATCCAGAACCAACCATTTTTTTTCTTTATAGGAAATAAATACCTTACATTTTGTGGTGCCCATATTTATTCATTGAGAATATGACTTGTACTTGATCGGCCAGATTATAAAATGGCTAAAAGCACTAGCCGTATTATAAAACAATTCAAACTAAACAATTATTTAAGAATATAGCCGCATTTTATAAAGTGGCTAGCCATTTTGAAAAACGGCTGAATTTACAATGTGGCTACGACATATACAAATGAAGACTTTAAAGAAAAGAAAATGGTACCTATAACTTTTATATTAGAGTTTTTAAAACTAAAATTAAAAACTGTATCTAATCTGTTCTCGCAGTTTGCAAGAAATTGGAAAGTTCGTTATATTCCAAATTTAAGAATATCAAAAAAAAAAAAAACAGAAAATAAATACGACAAACCGTACGGATTTTCTAACAAAAGATCCAAAGTAGATCTTTCTTTATTTGTTATACATAAAACGAACAAGTCATTTTTGTTTCTTCATGAATTCATGATCGTTGTTCTTTACATATCTAAGGCTTTTAACCAGGTTTAACAAGATGCGCTACTTAGTAAACTTCCCTCCTAGGGCTTTTTACCTAAATATTTTTCTGGGCTCACCAGTTTTTCATAGATGTATATTGCAGCTTTCGCCAAAATAATGCTAAGGTACCACTAAAGCTTAGTAATAACCTCTTTAATCTCGACTCTATTTTTTTTACATAACGCCTTTCCAGCATTAATCCCATTTATAGTACTACTCTGCCGTCATAATGAAAAACGCAGTAACTTGAGAGGTTATAGTTTCAAGAAAAATGACCTGAAAGTTTTAAGCGTGTTTTGTAGCGAAAAAAATATTTTTTTGACCAATATTAATACACTTGCCAAATATAGTGTATTATAACGTTATTAAACAAGTTTTACTGATAACTTTTGATTTTGATAAAGTAATATTGATGAAAATGCGTTTTTGTTTAGAATCCCATTTCTTGTAATCGAATATTTGCTAATAATAAATTCAGCAACTTGCAACTTCTGACCTAGTTACTCCGGTTTTCCTTAGTAGCTTTTGATGTGCCACCATTGAGTTAAATTGTAGGGAAGACTGATTTTACCTTAATTTTTCCGGAAATACTAACTGATTTTAGCTACATTCTGAATAAGATTGCTAAAATAGATACCTTAACCAACCAAATAAACTGCTGAAATTTCTAATATCTTTTATGTTTAAAAAGGTATGACATTTTCAATAAATGCGTGTAATTTAAGTTTATGCATAAAAAATGTGTAAAAAAATAACTTAAGGACAAAACTTATGAGATCTAAACAAAAAGAAAGTATTTATCTGAACAATATATTGATATTAAATATTAAAAAAATAATAATAATACACAAAAATTAAGCCTATGCAAAGGATTCATTGAGATAATTGAATTGAGGATTTTCCTTCAACGAAATCCGCAAAATGGTTTGGTTTCTTCTCTCATCAAAGGACAAAGTTTCTTAATTATTGCTTCTTTTTTGGATTTATTTATGCCCCTAGCTTGATTTCTAGGTGGCGGTAAAAGGATTTCTTCTTTTTCAGTTTTAACTTTTAAAAAATGTATCTCCATTGGATTAGCCATATCGTAGTTCTTAGTATAGGTTAAAAAAATTTCCACGTTTTACAACAACTTATGTCATTTCAGAAACATAGGAACGTTTTCGGTTTTCTTTATTTTTACTTGTGACGTGTTGTCTATCCAATCGTAGAAATTATTTGGTCTCATTTCAAGAGTTATTACTTTTTCAGAGTTTGCTGCCTGCACAGCATCTTTGAAATCTCTGAAATCACATATACATCACATAAAAAGTTCCACCTGGTAATGGAAACTGTAAATTGGCTCGAATCTACTTACTGCGTTTTCGGTTAGCAAAGCATGGCGTAATCTGACATTTTACTGCGTTTTTTTGTTATGAACACGGGGATACTGCGTTTTAAATTAGTAACCAATGACGTTTTATGAGAAGCAAACTAATCGTTTTCGCAGTTAACACAGAGATACTGCATACTGCACGAAATAATGGACATGTACAAATCTCGGTATACAGAAAACCTACCCACACTGGACAATATTTACACCAAAATTCTAATCACTCTAACGAAACCAAACAGGGGGTTATACGTACTCTATACAATCGTGCAGTGACCTTATGCAACAGTAGGGAATCCCTGCAAGAGGAAATAGGTAACATAATTAGGGATCTTAAGCAGAACGGATACAGTGAGAGACTAGTAAACGAAACAATCAAAAAAATATCAAAATAAGACAAGAAACTCTAACTTGAACGAGACTCTACGTGACCAAATATTCATGACAATTCCATACATTAAAGGAACTTCGGAAAAGATCCGCAGAATCGCGAATAAGTACAATATTAAAACGGCATTTAAATCCCAAACTACTCTAAGAAGTATTCTCACCAAGACGAAACCAGACAATAATGTTTCAAACAATGACTGTATCTACCAAATTCCCTGTGAATGTGGTGAGGTATACATCGGGGAAACAAAGAGACCTCTCGAAGTAAGAGTTAAAGAACACAAAAAACATACGGAACGAGGTAAAACGTCGAAGTCAGGGATTGCCGAACACGCTTGGTCAAAACAACACCGCTTACAATGGTCGAAAGCAAAAACCGTTCATAAAGAAACCCACTGGAAGAAAAGAAAATTTAAGGAAGCTGCAATTATTGTAAACAACCAAAATGTATTTAGCAAACCTAGTGTAGAAATTCCGAATATCTGGCTGCCGTTGCTAAACCGTGAAAAGTCGGTCAAGCTTCGGTGAACAAGGGATAGTATATAAGTCGTAGCTTTTAGGAATAGTTTTTAGTTATCACTTGAAAACGGTTGGAGATACATCACTAACCGAAACGTTGTGTAACAATTAACAAATAAAGACAATGGAAGTCCAAGATTTTAGTGTTATTGAAACCATTACATTGTCTAACACTTTCAAAGAAAAGAGAAATTAACCCATATGTTTTAATCCGATTCTTAACCGTCTCTGAAATAATCGGTTCTAAGGTTTTTTTTTGTTAAGGTTTAAAGTAATTAAGAAGTTTTGTATTTCAAACTCCAGTTTATAGGTATTTCATTGCTTGTCAACACCTAATTTAATTGACTGGTAGTTTTGACATGCATGGTTCCCAGTTTGATTGATTCTAAGCGTTTCGACTCGAAAAGAAAAAAGGTTCCATACGTAATGCCTCATACATTCACCAATAGGGAGTATGCTGACATGATATTCGTGTATGGTTTCTGTAATGGTAGCGCATTACATCCAAATCGACGGGTTCCTATCGAAAAGTTTTTCAAAAAGTTTTTGCAAATGCTTAGGTAATAGGATTGTTTTCAAGCGTAAGGATTAATTCTGAACGAGAGATGTGGAAAATGAAGAGAATGTTCTGGATATGGCTGAAGAGAACCCAGGTGTAGAATCACATGTGGGCGTTTGGAAGACACTTAGAAAAAACGGTTTAAAGTCTTTTCATGTTCAACCGGTTCAACATCTTCAAGAAGGTGATTATGGCTTGAGGGTTCAATTTTGTGAATGGATCCAACAAAATCGAGGCCTACATAAATACATTTTATTTAGCGATGAAGCTCAGCTCACCCGCGATGGAATCAATAACTGTCACAATGAACATCGGTGGTCAGATGAAAATCTTTATGTCACGTTTGAACTGAAACTTTCAACATTGATTCAGTATTAATGTGTGGTGTGGAATGCTCAACGACCAGTTGTTTGGTCCCTTTGTATTGAATGAGCGTCTTGCTGGAGATGGATATTTACGGTTTTTGAAAGACCATTTAACACACATGTTGGATGATGTTCCGCTAATTGTTCGACACCAAATGTTCTTTCAGCACGATGGAGCCTCGCCTCATTTTAGTCGCTGGGTGCGTAATTTCTTGAATAATCGTTTTCTTGATAGTTGGATTGGCAGAGGAGGACCTAAGTTTGGCCACCGAGGTCATCAGACCTAAACCCACTGGATTATTGCCTCTGGGGTGGAGGAAATCACTAGTATACGAAACACGAGTAGAAACCGTGGAAGGACTTCACAATCGAATTTTTAATGCTGCAAATATCATTATAAACAATCAATTCAACGCGCAACACGAGCGATTAATAAACTTGCTGCGGCTTGTACTGAAGTTGGTGGGGGTATTTTCAAAAACATTCTAAATTAGTGGAATTTTGTTGTTTGACTAGTATTTGTTTGTGTTGCTTTGAAAATAAAAAATAGTTACAAAAAAAACTTTAGAACCGATTATTTCAGAGACGGTGAAGAATCGGATTAAGACATATGGGTTAATTTCTCTTATTTTAACCTTCTGAACATGTGAAATATTTCCCTTTCCTTCCAAAACACCCTGTATAAAAAAATTCTCTTCTCGTCCACAGACAAGCTGTTAAGGCCTTGTTTCTTTCTTATGGCTATTTATACACCTGCTTCAAAGAACTAGCCAATATAATTCCTCTTCTAGCAGTTCCCAAAAGAGCAGCAAGAATATCGTATAATTTAGAATAAAAGTGACCAATAGGACTTTTGACAACATTCTAAAGGCTGCATGAGGGCCTCATTAATATTTTTGGGTCAGAAGTGTTTTGAATTAGCAAGGAAAGTTTGGCTTAAACATTTTTTCACTTTTTTGGTGTTTATCAGCTATAAATATTTTATTACTCTTAAAATATTAAAATTAAAAAAAAAACCTTATTAAGGAAAATGCAAAACGATTTAATTAATATAACGAAGTATTTTAGCGTATAACAAAATATATACCTATACTATTAGGTATAATATAAATGCACATGTGTGCGGGAAGTCTAGATATCGCACATGCCAGTAGATTTATGAACAGCATTACCTAGATATTTTCAGTGCACAACATTTCCATATAATTTACTGCATTCAAGAAACGTAGGTATAAACTAGTATTAGAAAATAAACTGTTAATTGTATAATATACTATGTGAACCAATTTTGTATATAAATAAAGCTAAGCTAATTATTTCGTTTAGAGGGTGTACTACACTTATAACATATATATATATATATATATTATATATATATATATATATATATATATATATATATATATATATATATATATATATATATATATATATATATATATATATATATTTATATATATATATATATATATATAATATATTATATATATATATATATATATATATATATATATATATATATATATATATATATATATATATATATATATATATATATATATATATATATATATATATATATATATATATATATATATATATATATATATATATATATTATATGTTTTCTAGTTTCACTTTTGAGACTAACATTACAAAAATTTGAATGTTTTGTTTTTTACCAATACCTATAAAGTGTGGATCGAATTTTTCGAAAATTGTAACTTCAGATAGGCATAAATCATGTGTAAAAATCTTTTTTTTATAACTGTTATCTTTCTCTATATTTATTTTGCAAAAAGCTCAAATCCAGTACCGATTTAAGTTTTTCAATTTCTGAACACAACGAAAAACATAAAATGTTCTTATCCGAAATCTGTACTCAAGTAGCCAAAAAAGGAAAACATCCAAACTAAGTAATTTTTCATAAATTAAAAAAGGTCCAAACCAACCCTAAATTTGGACTATACAGTATGTCAGGAAAATTTAATTAGTAAAATATTATATTGTTATTTTATCAAAAAAATAATTTTATAAAATATTTGCTACTTCTAAAAGTAAGATTGGGATAAAAACATTTAATATATTTTATACGCGGTATTCAGAAAATTGAAAACTTTAAAGGGTTTCAAGAGTAAAGTGCATTTATTTGAGAAGATATGGAAATATTACTAGGAAAAGTTGTTCAAAATTAAAAGATTTCAATTCATTTTTTTGAAACTTTTAATATCAATTATTTTAAACAATTAAATTTGCTGTTAAGTAAGCATTTAAAGCTGACGATACTGCACTAATGAATTATAAAAAGCAAAGTATCAATAAAGCTAGTCACTAGTCAACGCCTACTAGTACAAAAATTTGGAATTAGTTAATTGATAATAAAATTTTAACACAAATAAATAAAAGTAGGCCATATTTTCGAAAATTGGTATTAGAGACTACCTTTTATGTTTGAACAACTTTTCTAGTAACTTATTTCCATATTTTTCAAATAAATGCACTTTATCTTGTAATTTTAATTTTTTTCAATTTTCTGAACACCTCGTAAAAATATGCTTTTAAATGCCTATCCCAATCACTCTAAGAAGTAGCAAAATGTTTATTACAAGTAACTTTTTTCGAAAAAATTTAAAAAATAAAGAAGTTTTCCTATTCAACACCTTTTTCGTGGACACACCAGTACGTCAGGAAAATTTAATATAAAACTTCTTTATTTTTATTTTATAAAAAAACCCTACTCTTAAAAAATTTGCTACTTCTTAGAAATTGGGGAAAAAACATTTACAAATTTTATACGCGATTCAGAAAATTGAAAAACTTTAAATGGTTCAAGAGTCAAGTGCATTTATTTGAAGATATGGAAATTAGTTACTAGAAAGTTTTCAAAAGTAAAAGATAGTTCCTAATATCATTTTTAAAAATCCTACTTTATTAATTTTGTAAATTATTTAATTCAATTCCAAATTACCTTTCTTTATTGTCTAGTAGGCGTTATAATAAACTTATTGACACCTTTATAATTTATTAGCCGCAGAAACGTAAAGCTTACAACAGCAAAAAATTTAAAAAAATTTAATATTAAAATTTAAATTGGTATTAAAATTAATTAATCACAAATAAATAAAAGTAGGCGATTTTTTGAAAATTGGTATTAGAATACCTTTTAATTTTGAAAACTTTTCCTAGTAACTTATTTCCATATCTTCACAAATAAATGCACTTTACTCTTGTAAAATTTTAAGTTTTTCAATTTTCTGAACACCGCGTATAAAATATTTTAAATGTTTCATTCCAATCTTACCTAAAAGTAGCAAAATTTTTTAGCAAAGTAGATTTTTTCGATAAAAAAAAATAAAATTTTTTTAAAATATAATATATATATATATATATATATATATATATATATATATATATATATATATATATATATATATTATATATATATAAAATATATATATATATATATATATATATATATATATATATATATATATATATATATATATATATATATATATATATATATATATATATATATATATATATATATATATATATATATATTTTATATACACATCTGAATTCTCCCTCTGCTATTGCGAATCGCAGGGGGTTAAAGTATGTTATAGAGGTACTCAAGACTCACCTACCAGATTTTTTTAAAAATTTTTGTTCTGCAGAAAATATTGGACATGGTGGTTTTCGTCCGCTTTACTTTTAAAACGTTTTGTTAACACCTCTACACTCTAACATCAAGAATTTGAATTAAAAAAAATACGTTAAGTGATAATTTTCTATATGCATATTTTTGTAATAAAATATTTGCCTTGTTAAAAAAATTGTATAAATATTTGTAAAATTCTATAGTTCTGTAAAATAATATCATTGCAACAAACCTAAAGTTGGCGCTGAATTAAAAAATATAAATCCAGTTAATTTTATAAATACTCTTCAATTTGATAAAAGTTTGCTACAAAAGTTTATTCTTTACTTTTTGGGGTAATTATGATCAGTTATAATTACAAAAAAAGAAGAACAAACAAAAGGACAGTAACTAAATAATATTATTAAATTTATAAACTACATTGTGCAAAACTGACGAAAGAGAAGTGTTGTTTTGTTCAATAGCATTCACTAATTGGACAAATCTATAGAAAATTTTGTTTAAATGAGAAACTAAATAAAATTGCAAAAAATTAAATTGAATAGAAATCATATATTTGTAATAAGTGTTTTTTTTAATAATAAAATCCATATTATAATTTTACTATTTATTTGTCTTAAATATGATATAAAATTTATTATTAGCCCTTTGTTAAAAGCAAAAAACTCTGGTTTTTTCTTTAAGATGCTGGTATAATAAGTAGCCCAGTAATTTTATATTATAATTAACTAGCCTCATCTAACCTCAAAACAAGACACTTAAAATTATGAAAATCTTGTCTTTCTACCACTCCTTACACCCATTTCGTGACAAACCAGACCTGTTAAATAGTCCTGAAACATTTAGATAAATCTCTTTAAGTGTAATCCCCTTGATTCTCGAGATTCTCCGGGGAATTTTCAGGAAAATTACGGCCTTACTAAGATGTCACGATAGCGACAACCATTTTTTCTGTTGTTTGGGTAAGAATAAAAAATTTCCAAAATTTTTTAAAGCGCCCAGAAAATATACCCTGTGCATATAACAAATTTTATTTAATTCCTCTAAATCATTTTAAACAAATACTGCATCAGCAAAAAAATCTACATAAAAGCTAGGCCTCCTTCTGGTCTATAAATACTTTATTTTGAAAAATATGGACAAAAAAGTCACCTTAAATAAAAATATTGGGTTCTAAACTCGGTTACTTTGTAAAAGTGCATTTTTTTATCTTGGGACAGTCCACGAAGGCTGATGCCTAAGTACTAACGTACCGTGGGTGTCTTAAGTGTGGTGAGAGGGAGTTTGTTCACACGGACTAAATTTTTGGAGATTTTGGAGGAGAAAGGAAAAACTTCTGCGGGCAGCAGGTTCCATAATCTTGACACTCTGGGATAAGACAAGAAACGGGAAGTTCGGGGCCTCTTTACTGAACTGTAAAGGATGCATAAAAGTTGCACTACGTGTTGCTCTGTTGAGAGCTGCCAGAGAAGGAATTACACTGGTCAATTCCTCTGAGCAGAAGCCGTGAAAATACCTATAGAAGAGCGACAGATCCCCCATAGCTCGACGGTGGGCAAAAAGAGGAAGCATTTGTGTGAGCGTTGGATCATTAATAAGACAAACGGCTCTTTTTTGATTGAATGTAGTCCAGAATGCTAAGTGTTGTAGGGGACGCCATTCCCCAGACATGAGAACAATATTCTAAAAAGGGTCTGATTTGGGATACATACAGAGTGTACAGATTGGAAAAAGAGAAATATTTTTTGGCTCGGAAAAGGAATCCAAGCTTTTTTGAAGCTGCCGAGGTTATGAATGAAATGTGTTTGTGCCAGCTGAGCTTATTCTCAAAAGTAACGCCGACAAGATTTAACGACTCTTTGTTCTGCAGAACTTGGCCGCTTATATGTAAGGGATGATCATTTTCAGACCTTTTTCGCGGCAGCGAACATGACTGTGTTTTCAAGGCATTAAACTAAACAAGATTTTTGGCGCCCCAATCCAAGATAAGTTTGAGGTCTTGTGAAAGAGATATCTGCATTGACCTGCGCTTGTTTTTCAAATCAGAATTACGTGGTGGCTTAAGAAATTGCAAAACTATAAATGGGATTGATTGTGGAAGAGAGAAGATCGTTAATGTGTAGAAGAAACAGCGTGGGTGCCAGCACTGAGCCCTGGGGCACCCTAGCATTAATTTGATAGAAGCTGGAGGAATGACCATCTACACTAACTGATATACGTCGATTAGAAAGGAAACTGGAAAGCCAAGAGCAAAGCTTAGGTGGAAGACCGTAAGAAAAAAGTTTGTTAAGAAGCCTATCATGCCAGACCAGATCGAAAGCTTTGTATATGTCAAGAGCAACGATCTGGGATTCACCAAGAAACTCAAGAGACTTGTTCCAGTTGTGTGAGACAAAGGAAAGAAGATCAGCTGTGGATCTACTGTGACGGAATCCATATTGTCTATCATGTAAGATCTTATGTTTTTCCAGATACTTTAAGATTTGGGAATTAATGAATTTTCCATTACTTTGCAAACAACTGAAAGAAAGTTAGTCATATTAGAGAAGTTTGTCTTTTGGAAGTACACGTGAGCTTTGAATCAAAATCCGTGTCAAGAAAACGATTAGAAAGTCTCGGAGCATTTTTTAAACGATTGGTTTGCCATACCCTGCGATTAAAGAGAAGAAAGAATACCTTGATCTGTTTGACTTTAAAAATTATATCGGACATTTTATGAGAAACAGGACAACTGTTGGAAAGGAAGATTAATAGGAGGATAACGTAAATTGCAAATCTTGGCAAATAGTTCGGCTTTTCCTTTGGAGGTAGAGACAATTTCATCTTCAGAGATTAGGGGTGGAAAAAAATTTATGCAAAAGATCATATTATTGTAGTTAAAGTATTTCGGTTTTAGGCAACTAACTTGATTGATGTTTTAATAGTTTTTATTTTAGTGACAGGGTTATAAATGGACTCCAATTTACTTTTGTGTATATTAAATTGCCTATACTTTTATCGTTTATTAATAGAAATTATGCATAATACGGGTAAATATATAATTTTGTATACTTTATTAATACTTATAAATATAGGATCGCCGAAAATAAAAAATAAAAATTTAAAGTAAATAACATAAACCTGTGCGAATGTGAAGCGTTGAATTACAAAAGACAGGCATTTTTTGGGCAACCGAAAATGAGACCACAGGACTATTAACCAACCAGTCTCGGGGTTATACAGACTTGTAGTATAAAATGGAAGATTAGGCACAAAAAGTAGGCTGTCTCCGGTAGTAAATCTATACCTTCCGGGAGAGAAGAAGAAGAAACAGAAGAAATAACCTATGCCACGAGGTATATCGATTTACGTTAAGAAACTGAACATATTTCGAATAACACAGTAACCCAATTTTAAAACTGTAAACAACGTGGATTTTTTTTAGGTATCTCTGTCATTCAACAAGTTTATTGTAGAGTTGTTATTATATTTGTGAATTTTGATTGATTAGAAAATGTTAAGTTTTTTACTTTTTGGTGCATTATATACAGGGTGTAAAAAGTATGATGCTCATAATTTTAAGACGCATCACAAATAGATTAGTGAATATTTAATAATAATAATTATGTGAAATTCTACATTTTCGGTATTCAATAATCATACATCACAAAATTAAACGTTCAAACTTGACAGATTTTAATAAAACGATATCAAAGTTTGAACTTTGAAGGCAAGTATTTCTGAAAACCTAAACCTTTTGTCTTAATCGCTTATTAATGAGTATGTGCAACCGAGAAATCCCATTCTTTAAGCAAAATTAAAAAGTGCTGTTTTAAAACATAATAAATTGTGCTCAAAAAGTGAATATTTAGCCTATTTGTGGTTAGTACAATTATTTTTTAATTACAAATACTTACCAAACAATAATGTTCTGTTTTTTACATAAATTTAATTTTAAATTAATTACTATTCTTACGCTGTTCCAATACTCGGTCCACTAGGGGATATCCATTTGTTTTAGAGATCTTTTTTAATCTTGTCAATTTTGTGTTGGAGTGCTAGTGCTTTGCTGTGTTGCAAACTGTCAACACTATATCCGCAAGGGTTCTTTCAATGCCGTGTTTTGTGTTGTTGGAGTGATTTGACGAAAAGTTGAAATATTTTCCTATGTGTGTTTGTTTGCGGTACACTAAGATGTGGATGTGATTAATATTCTTTTGATCATTCACATATAAAAACGATAAACTGTTGTTATGTTCTTTTAAATAAATTGAGACATAGAAGTCCAACATCTTCATTCAACATACATTATTGTCTACGATCTTTAAGCAAACACCTTTCAAGAGAGAAGAAAAAGGTGTTAACTTGGATAGAAATGTTTTAAAAATAAATCATATTATTTCTACGCCAATTAACTTATAAATGGTGAATATTAAATAGCGAAGGAAGTTGCGAGTTAAAACCTTTATCGATTTTTATAATTGGATTAGCTCATATTGCGTCAATAATTCAGTTTTTGTTTTGTCAAAAATAAAATATAAAAATTCAAACGCTGTTCTTTTACTCCATGCAAAATAAACATATTTAATAAATTTAATAAAGCTGTATAATCAAAGAATAAAGCTAACTAACAGATTTTTGTTAATATTTGATATAATTAATTTTTTTGTATTTACCTAATGAGTAATCATTGGCTGTAAATCGAAAATGCCTTATAAAATAAATCATCGTTTAAATTAATATTCTATTTATTATAATTAAAATCCAATAAAGCAAAACAAAAAAGTAAAAAATATTTATTATGAATAATGATGATTTATCAATTTCTGGGGCTTTAATAGTGTCCTTTCCGTCAGTAATTTTTTTATGTTAAAACGCGTTTAATTTTAACCAAACACCAAAACATTACTATTAACTCTCTAAAGGATATAAGTAAATAAGGCAGCTAAAATGATATTATTTATAATTTTGTACATTTTAAAGTACATCGAGCTCAGCGGCCTGCTACCTAAACTTTTTAACACGAACAGCAAACTGTACCCAAAACCACCCAAATCTAGAGTAGATGATTTACGCACCAGAAATTTTTTATACTAATTTAACCTATATCAAAAATCGGTGATGCTTTGGTACTACCTATAAAATAAATAATGTGACGATCAACAACGTTTTGACGTGTACTTTGGTTTTCTTATATCGCAATGTAGCTAAAAACTCTGAGATTGTTTGGAAATAAATTGAATGTGAAAAGTGCATCCATAGATACGTTAAATTAATAAATGTGATTAAACAATGAAAGAGTACTGCAAATCTAAAACGACTAACTATTTTGCTGTGCGATCTGTAACTGTATCGTGCACAAATCCCGTTGCGAGCACAAAGCGGGATGGGTATTATTAGATGCTCATACTCTATATTGCTCAAAATAATGTTCTGATGTTGCTGAGTAGCATGAACAAAAAATAAAAGAGAGTCAATAAGAAAATCAAGCTAAACTGGTGCAATTGAAGTCCCAAAATATTCACATTATTTAAAGTAATCAAGTAACACATAAATACAATCAAGTTTACTGAAAAATTTAAAAATATTATGTAACACTGAATATAAAACAAAATCAGAAAACAAATTGAAATCTACATCGAAATTTATCAACTAAATTACAAAAAAATATATAAAAAAACCGACCAGTTTTTAATAGATTCAAAAATTTACTATGTATAAATATTTTTTTATAGAGTAAATAAGTCATTTATAAATAACTGCCAGGATACGAAGAAAGCTATATCCCTATTGAAAAAACTAGCTGATATAATATTAGAACCTTTGGTTACCTCAATAAACCTTTGTTTTCACATTTCTAAGTAAACTAACAATAGCTAATATAATGGCATTATATAAAAATAAAGAACTTAATAACTTAAAAAATATTAGAGCAATCTCAACCAACAAGTAAAATTCAAAAAAAAATCTGTAACAACATTTGGTTAGTCTGGTTGTTGGTCATGAGGTGATCACGGGCTGTCAAGTTGGGTTTCGCAGGAGATCTCTCAACTTCTAGAGCTATTAACTCCGCGTTAACAAAGTTGATAGAACTTACGAATAAAAAATAATAATACCATGACTGTCTGTCTAGCTTTGTCTAAAGGCCTTTGAGAGCGTGGATCAGAATATCTTTCCTTATCGAGAAGCTGAAACTTGATGGTATCAGAGAGTTGCTAGAAAATTAATAGCTGCCTATATAAGCAATAAAAAGCAATGTGTAGACAGAAATAATAGGAGTATAATCACAAAATCAGATTTCATATTAATTAAAAAAGGGGTATCACAGGGTTCAATATTAGGACCCCTTCTTTATATCCTCTATATTAATGAAATTCCTTTAGTTGTAAGAGACTACATGGAATTGTATGCTGACGACACCTCTTCCTATAAGAAATAAAAAGACAAATAATGATATTGAGAGACATCTAGCGGAATCCCTTGATTGCTTAATCCATGTTATTAGGAATCCTTTTGAATTTTTAGGCACTATTTTGGAGAAAGCAACTTATTTTGATTTAGATATGCCCAAGCAATAATACCTATTATTATAAAAAATAGATAAAGCGACCCTTTAATAGTAAAAAGTTAAAAAACCAAATTTGTTGTTGACCTAAGAATGCAAACATTTAAAAAGCGAAATATATTCGGTTAATGAACGACTTTTTTCTATCTACTTTAACACGAAATCTGTTAACAATTTATAGAGCCGGTAAACCTACCAACCTACATAACTTTCCCGAATGCAGTAAACTCTATAGGAATTTTGCAATCTAAAAAGTGTAATCCTGTTCATAAATCTAATGGCATTTGCAGTTATCGCCAGAACTCCGCATACTCCTGCATACAGGTGTGCTCGTTTTATACCGCCATAATATTAGACAAATCCTCTTAAATAAACCGTCTTGATTGTTAAAATTTAGTGGGATATTGGGGATTTATAAACTATTTAAATTGGTTTTATTTTCTTTTTTAACCAGTGGTGCAACACGAGTATCTTTTGTATTAAAGGGATAAAGTCAGATGTCCATGGCCAAACTATCTTACACAAATATTCCTAACGTTTTATTAAGATTTTCTTTTGGCAAGAATTTGATTGCCTTTCTCTGCCCTTTTTCCACCAAATTATATTTTTTCGTAACAAAAACAGCAACTGTGAGCCCAGTTTATAGAATAAAATTTATAAGATATGGTTCAAGCATTCAGAGCACTGAGGCTTTATTTTGCTTGTTGCAATAATTCCCACAATAGGTTTTAGTAATTACATGTATAGTAACTCTCTTATTAAAAGAAAAATGATTCTGGTTAGTGTCATCTGCATTCTCATTTAATATTTACTTGCTGATCGATTGAGTTTACACTATCAAGATAAGTTTATATTTTTATCCAGCACCTGCTAATGATAAGAGTCATTCTTTGTGCCAATTTAGGCAGGTAAATTACCAAATAACACACTAGTCTGTAATAAACCATAACCCATAAGCAGGTTATGGTTTATAACTTACTTTTTGTTCTAAAATATGTATTTATTTCTTATCGTTATTATTACAGGTATTTAAATTACCATATTTATTAAATGAAATTGACATAGTTTTGAATGAACTGGATATTGTCAAATTGTCCATGTTTTCATTGGAAGTTAAAGTCAATGTTTCTATTACGCCGACACAACTGTTTGACTGTTTCCTGGTCCCTTGAATTTTTTTTAGCAATTTCAATTTTGTTTTGGACGGATTCTTCAAGGTAGCCCTCCGATACTGATAATGATTTTCATCCTCAGGGCGGTAAGTGTTGTCATGTTGGCGCCCGCATTAGCTAGTAGGGTAACGGAGAATCTTTAAACAGTGGTCGGTGTATAGTTCTTGATCCTTTAAGTTTAAATACGCAGCAATTTTTTAGGATATTTTTGACATGGTATTTATACCCACACACTGATTTGTACATTTGCCATTTTTATAAAAGACAAAA
>JAHBCN010001270.1:124330-144346 GCA_019359885.1 Listronotus oregonensis | reverse complement strand
TAAACTATATTTTACCAAAAAATAAAAAATTTTAATTAACCATGTGCGTGTTATATACCTGGCAGGACGCTTAACATTTCTCGATTTTCTATGCTGCTATGTGTAAAGCTAATTGTTTAAATAATTTTATTATGATTTTAATAAAAATATTAATAATTTATAAAGACGGTTACTCGTTCAGAATCATCTTAAGGAATTTTTATAGCTTATTTAGCAATAAACTTTTAAAACATTCCTCTTAGTAAGCTTCTTACTTCTTCTAGGCTTAAAGTCATTCTTATTTAAATTATTGTATTTACCTATTTATTTACTACTTTAAAATATAATCAAATTAAACTTCAAGAGTACATTTACGCTACACCTTAGGGGTCGGGAAAAAGGACACGGAGACGGTGGGCGAAGACCATAGATAACCTAACTTTAGATATATAATGGCTAATCGCATTTATGGTAAGTTTACGACCTCGCGCACTAAACAAACGATAGTGTCATTAAGCATGCGTGTTTAAAAAGCAGGACCAGTGCCGGACTTAAAATTTGTATGTCATTAATTAATTTATATTCATGAAATATATTTTTTATATATTTAGATACTTAATTCTTTTTTTTTGCGTTTCATACATACAAAATTATGTTATTTAGTGATATAAACAAGGAGGTAACAAAATTTAATATTGCAAAATTTAAATAAAAAAATGGGGCTAATAAAAAGATAGGGTTAATTTAGCCAGTTTTTATACCGCCGTAAAATGGTTTGAAACTGTTAAATTTATTAAACGCGTGACTGTCGACTTTACAGGTTTTATGCCCAGTTCAAAAACGACGAAGTTTAAAATTTTCATATTTAAAAAAGGGTTTTGCTTTGCTTGGGGATAATAAGGGATCGTGAATACACTGTCACCTGTTGTTTAGGAATGGGTTTATTTGACTGGACTTGCATATGGCCGTACAATAAACGGTTTTTTGCGATTTGGAAAGACTTATAAAAAAGAAGGTAAAAAAATGTTTATACAAATAACGATAACTCTTTTCCTGCTTACACTTTAGTTTTGATAGGAAAAAAGGTACTAAACATCTTAAGTTGATACAAAACAAAGCATTTATTTACTGGGGCCCCCTTGCCTTTGGCAGTGCGAGAGAGAAAAAAAAAAATATATTCTTTCTTTCTTGCACAAATGATCGTTTTCCCGGCGGCAAGAGTGCCTCTAGTAGGTCTATGCTCCAAGGGAATATGTTTTATGTTGTAATCATACTTACTTTGACTTTTCAGATTAATGCAATACGTTTTTAGTTCAGATTTTTTTAATCCGAAATAAATAATTATAGTGATTTTTTTTCAATTATGATTGTGTTACATTGATAAAACAAAAAGTCAATTCTTAGATAAGCCACAAGAGTCATGTTCAGTCGTATTTGCCATTTTTTATTATTATTAAATACAACGCATCAATTGTGAACCAGTACAACAATTCGCATAGCTGTAACATTCAGGAGAACTAGAGGAATTTAAGGAGTTGACAATGGATAATATGTTTATTTTTAATTAAGAACAACACCTAAACAAAAACAATGTGTTTCACTGGTTCAAGAAACCAGTAACCATGTTTTTTTTTAAAACCGTGTAATTTATATTTTGAAGTATCTTGACGAAGTACGGAACTGGCCGACGAATTTTGAAATAAAATCGATCTGCTAGTCCGTTCTGCCCCATGATTTAGGACCCTAAGAGATGACAGAAACCACGGCGCCGGACACATTTTTTCGCCCATAAATTTACTTTTGAACCGCGCACCTGATACCCTTTACCGGTCCATATTGAGGTCAGTGGCGAAGACTAACAAACTCCCACTACCACAATTTTCGTATAGCTGCATTAAAAATATTATATTTTATTTAGGTTCTTCCAAATTAGGTGTACCGATGCGATGTTGTTTCCGATTGCCAGCCTACAGAGGATAACGTTTTTCGGTAACTATTTTTCACTTAAATGACATAAATTATACACCATTTTAAAGGTAAGGAAATATTCTATGCATCTGCTGTAACTGATTTTTAAAATATGAGTCGAGTTAAGAGAAAATAGTATCTAAACATAACCGATTTTAGGGTGACTTTCACTCAAGGAAATATTAAAAACTAAATCCAAATTTAAAAAACTATTACAGCAGAAGCCTGGATTTAAGTGTTGGCTTTCATATAGTTTTTGAAAATTATCGATAACTTATACCGTTTTTGAGAAAAACATTATGCCCCGAACCCCAAATCGGATCCAATTTTCGCGGCGCGAATGGACTCTTAAACATTAATTCAACTAAAATAAAAGATGTAAATTTTCTCAAGATGATTCTGAGCAAGTAACTGACTTTATAAATTATTAAGCGTCCTGCCAGGTATATAACACCCATGTAGAGGAGGCACCTTTTTTTGTTTAAATAAAATAAAGTTTAAATTTTATTTTAATTAAAGTTTCAAGTGGATCAGAATAGGTACAGTTATTGGACCCAAAAAATTAAATAAAATAAACGTGCCACCAGGTTATCCCCCATTACTTCGAGGCACATGTGTATTAGTTTTTTTAATTTAATAAATAGAAAATTTTGAATTAATTTTTAGATGGATCAGAGCTGCTACACTTTCTTGTACCAAAAAATATTATTAGCAAAAATTTTTATGGCCAAAATCACTTTTTTGCTTATATCTCCTTTATTACTTATTATATTAAAAATGTGTTTATAATCTTTTTTATAGAGCTTACTACAGGGCATATTTTTTGTTTAATACATTTTTTTGTAACATTTTTAGTTTTTTAGATATTTGCGTTTTTATATTAAATTTAAATCGTTAATATCTCAAAAACTAAAAGAGCTACAAAAAATTTTATTTAAACGAAATGTCATAGTTTTACTAGACCATTAATTTTAATTTATACCCTTTTTTCTGAATTTAGTAGTTTTCGAGTTATACTAAAAAAAAAACGATTTTCTACGATTTTTGTAAGGTAAAAAAATGCAATCTCTTATAGGCTTGGTTTTTTGCGGTGGCCTCCCGGACTATTTCTAGATGGGCTATAATAAAAGGCATAAGAGTGACACTTCCCTTAAATAAATTTGCCAAATACAAACGTTTTTTATAATTACAAATTCTAGCTTAAAGTGCAAAAAAATCTAAAATAGTTTTAAGATTTCAATTACCCCCGATAAACATGTTGTATTTACCTAACCATTAGCACAATGCATATGTTCACAGTTAGTTTAGTATCCGCTTTCTAACCATAACAAATCACTCGCTAGAACAATTTCCCTACGTTCTGATTAAAGCCATCTCAATGTGGAGATCTAATAATTATACTATAGTGTAGTTTCAAGCAAGCATTGAATTGCGAGATATGGACTATGCATATTAGCACTATTAATGTACAATGGCAATCTGCCAACTAAAATATTTTTAATATAACTCAATTTTGTGTCCGTGTGTCTTGACGTTGAATTGCTTGCTATGATTAAAACATTTATTCTAAACTAAATGGTTAAACCTATTAAATTAGTTAGGCACACCCATTCCATAACTTAAATTGTTATTGTAGACACAGACAACAAAGGAATAGTTTGTGACTCAAGCACGAGAAAATAAATGACTTAAAGGAGACATTTAATATCTGTAATACAAATTGAAAAAAAAAACTTTAGCGTGTGTCCTTTTTTGTTTAAAAAAAATCTTTGTGGCAGTAAAAATATTTATTAAAGGAAACAGCGCCTTTTTCTAAGACTGGACGAACGATTCTTCTGAAAATAAAATTAGGGATGCTAAAGGTGCGTACCCATTTAGTGAGGGTGCCACCCGAGGCGTCTGCGCGTAGCCTCCTAGACATGGTTGGGACCATTTGACCACGGCAGTGTTCACCTTACTACGCGCACTGATTTGGTATTCAATTTTCGTAGCAACAATAACGAACGGGCCGCGCGCTTAAGACGCGCTTACCTTAAGAGTTGTAGAAGACACCATTTATTTATTTACAGGGTAATTCCTAAGTTGAAGTTTTTTTAACTGTGTATAAAACTCGTTAAAATAAGCAACTTTTTAAAAACTCAAAAATAACAAAGCTACAAAGATTTATTTAAAAGTGTGTCCAGTGCGAGCCTAGGCATAAAAAGATAGTTTTTTTCTTATTTACGCTTGTTTTTTGACTTGATAATCACGCAGTATCAATCAGTCGCATTGCTTTTACCGGACGGGGCGAGGATTAATTTTAATTTTAAATCATTGTTTAATCGCGAAAATGGCACAATCTGCAACCGTTGCTTTGATATTGTACGCGCAACGGTTTGTCTTTCTGGACCCAAGTACTCAACTGATTGCAAGTCAGGTCAGTTTAAGTAAATAAAGTGTGGACAAGATTGCGGGAAAATCACGGTCAACGTGTCCAAGCATTGCAGCAAGAAGTCTTCTTGGGCGGTGACAACTTACTTAAGACAGGACCGTACTCAACACACTAAATGAATATAAGTTTCTTATCTTTTAGTATCTTGAAAAGTTTTTTTAAAAATTTGTATATTTTAATAGGTTCTATATACAGTTAAAAAAAAGAGTCAACTAAGAAATCTCCCTGTATATATTTTTATTTATTTATTTTCTAGTTTAGAAAAAATATTAAGATTTTACTCAAACCCGCTTAAGCTATAGATTTAATCTGTTTATTCCAAGTAAGTAAGAGTATTGTCAAATTTTTTTATGACGGCAAACAGTATTAAATCTTTAAGGCATTAGGCTGGCACAACATTTTTGATGCCTCAACTTAACGTAAATCGAAGGTTCTTAACAGAGATATCTATATGTAAATGTTCTACTAAATTAGATTTAGATACTGGCTTAAGAAGCCAAATCGTCACCGTAGAATTATAATGTTCTATGTCCAAAAAGTATCGCACTGAACAAACAAAAATCAAATTCGAAATCTCCGATTTTAAAAACTATAAAGAGAGAACAAATTATTACTGTTTTTATTTTTATTTTAAGGAATTCCTTGGCGATTCCACGGCGACAAAATGTTGGAGTAATGATCAAATCAGCAAAACTAGAAATGAAAGTAATCGTAGAAGAGAAAAGATCGTTGCTGTAAAAAAGAAATAAGGTTGGTACTAAACCTTGAAGTACCCCACTAGTTATTTAGTAAGTGCTTTAAGAATGCATTTTAATTAAAAAAAACTTTTATTTGGCCCTAAACAAATAACTTATTTTTTATCAATGTTAACGTCAAATAATTTGCGACAGCACTAAATGTTAATCTAATCCAAGAACGCAAAGCAAAGTTTTTGATTTTAAATAAAAAATATTTTTATAAAAAAACGCCTTTAAAGAATGTTTAATTAAACTTAAACATACTTTCAGTAACTACAGTAGTATTTTGCGATTTTTTTAATTCATTTTTGGATTTAGGTGCTATCATTAAAAATAGTACTAATATTTTAAAAATTAAACAATAAGCAATCAGTTTTATCAACAATATATTTTAACAAAAAAAAAACCGTTTTAGATTTTATTGCATGCATCAGACCATTTAATCAATAAAGTTCTATATATATATATATATATATATATATATATATATATATATATATATATATATATATATATATATATATATATATATATATATATATATATATATATATATATATATATATATTATATTCAGTTACAGAAAATTTGTTTTAAAATTTTTAATGGCGGAATGAGTGCTGTCTGTCACAAACAATCTAGTTTTTTTCTAAATATTATAAATAATTTAAAAATACGTCAATTTTTCATTACCTTGCAAAAAAGTAAAAGAATATCTATAATTAAAAAGGAACTCTTGTATCTCATCTTGGGGGTAAATTGCGCAATAAAAGAGGAAAGTAATAATAGATGTAAGTTCAGTAGCACATTTTTTAAAATGATTGCTGGTATAGCCTCTTGAGCAAAGGGTTTCTTAGTATTAGAAAAAAACCTGCTTGACCGTGAAAATTATTTCGAACATTTACTAGAAAAGGTTTGGGCTTAAACCAGATCCAGTTATCCAAATTAAAACTAGTTGTTGATTCCATCTATAAAAAATATTACAATTTTGACAGTTTGGCTCTTTAAATAATTCTTTGCATAGAAATAGTAAAATAGGCATTTAGAAGTCAGTCTTAAAATTGGTCAAAAAGTATCTTTCTCTTTTCTCTACTTTTTTTTATTGTTGATAACTAGAGGAAATATGATTAACGCCGCATTGTATATACTATATAAAGGAAAATAAATGCATAAAATATTTCTTTTATACCACATTTTCCCTATCCTTCGCAAATGTAAACTTCCTCCATAAGCAAGAACTTGTTGATCAAAGGTAGATATGTACGTAGCAAGTTGAAACCTAAATCTCCATTTTAAGGGTAATGCTTTTCAAGCTTGTTTTCTTTGTACCTTAAAATCCCTTTCTGTATAGTCCTAGGTTTCGTGTGCTTAATAATTTAACAGGCTAAGTGTAAGGCAGCCCGCGATCCTACGCGTTATTTAAAATTTAATCTGATTTGTGAATTGATTACAGTGAACGATAAACGCTTTTATGTATACTATTTAAAAGATTAAAGGATATTTTAGTATAACTCTTCTATATAACTATTACATAAAAATAGTAGTATTTAGGAAACCTTTTTTTTATTTTTAAATTATTTGAGCTTAAATCTAAAATATTTACTATTTTTCCTTTTTCTCTCTTTCCCCTCTTTATAGTGGACTTTGGTCGGTTTTTAATTAAAATATAGAGGCATATTTTCTTTGTTAGCCGCTTACAGCAGCTATAAGATCTTTGGTTTTTTTGATAAATTAATGAAGTCAGAGTTACAGCAGCTCACAGCAATTGTTAGCGGCCTCGGAAAATATCTAACCACCCTAACAGGTCGAAACGGGAAAATATATCCGAATCTGAGGTTTAAAACCACAAAAAATCTAACCTGGATAATGATAAAAATAAAATGTGTGAGAAACCGGCTAATATTATTAATTTTAAGGGCTTTTATTTTTATCAATTCACATTTTAATGACGTCAGCTTCTACACAAATTTCCTAGCGGCTGTAAGACAGAAAAATATGTCTTATGTTTGCCCTTTTTTTGTTAGGAATAGTCTTAACGAGAGTATTTAGAGTGTTTTGGAAAAGAAAAAACTGCAGCAAAGTTTAACATATTTGCATTAGATCAAGAATAAGGGTTCTAAAATATTCTTTTAGAATAGTTTATAGCTCTGCAGACTTTAATGAAGGAGATCTCAAAAATTTCTGACCAAAGATAGATTAAAGGTCAAAATAAGTACTTGTTTCTTATATTCTTCAGTATATGCCAAAAAGAAATGGAGGTCCTGGGAGAACGCAACAGGGTAACTCTCCTGTGGGTACCAGGACATTCGGGAATAGAAGGCAACGAAAAAGCGGATGAGCTAGCGAGACATGGATCATCCACACCATACTTTGGACCAAACCTGCCCTTGGAGTGACCAAAACCACAGCACGAGGGCAATTAAGGGAATGGATCCGAAACAAACACAAGGATTACTGGAAGTGGGAATACTCGGTAGAATAAGACATGGAAATGGCATTATAAGGGGCCCATCCAAAAGAACGAAGGAAGAACTACTCAGACAAAGTGGGAAAATACTTCTCATAACAGTAGGGTTGCTAACAGGGCACGATAACCTAAGAGGACATCTACACAAGATAGGCTCATACAATGGGGACCCAAGTTGCAGAATGTGCGACCAGGGGGAAGAAACAGCCTACCACATACTGTGTGAATGTGAAGGGTTAAATCACAAAAGACAGGCATTATTTGGGCAACCGAAAATGAGCCCACAGGAATATATCAACCAACCAGTCTCGGGGTTATACAGACTTGTAGAAGGAACAAGACTAATGAGAGGATTGGTATAAAAGACAATAGGAGATTAGGCACAAAAAGCCCAAGAGGCTGCGCTGCCTCCGGTAGTGAAAGACGGCTCCCAGGAAGAAGAAGAAAAATAGGAATATTCTTCAGTACAATCACTCTAAAGTTCATTATATTAATTAAATTGTTTGGAAAGTATTTTTATATCAGCAAGAACGCAGTTTTTGTAGTTTGCTGTAAAATAAGCCTCTCCAGCTGCCTGAATCTCTTTATTGCAGATATTTCTTTCCGTAACTCCTATTTAAATTTGGCAAACAGGTAGTAGCCGCCGGAAACCACTTCTGAGCTATAAGCTGTGTGCACTGGTGCGTTGTCACGCAATAAACCAAAGTCGGCAGTCAGTTTCCCCGTTTTATATAGTATAATAGTTTAGGTTTAAGTAATATAAATTTAAAAAAAAAGAAATGTATCCTTATAAAATTTAAATCCAATTTTAATATTAAGTAAATCAAAGTTTAATTTAAAAAATATTGTTAAGCACGCTTTATTAACTTTTCTACTTGATTTTTTTATTAAAATTTGTTAAGTGTATTAATTAAAACATCAATCTTTTTAGCGCTCTTCATATGTCACTCTAAACGTTTAATTAGTTTTTCAACATTTTAGTTATTTCAGTTCATTTAATTTTAGATTTAAATTTACTCAGCATTTTTACTTTGTAATAATAAAAAATTGCGGATAATTGGATATATTTTTTTCAATTTAATTTGGATATTTTCCTGTGTATATTATTACAGTATTTTGATTTACAAAAAAAGAACTCTTTACTGCATCTAAATATTCTTTACCAAGTAAAGGGTTTTCCAATAAGAATGATATGATTTTGTAATGATGTAGTAACCATGGTAATAAAGTTCTACCTGTCATTAGTTGTCATTTATGTTCAGTAAAATCTAACAATTTCTTATGGCTAAGTACTTGCTCCAAGAACGTCTAGTTATTGTCCAAAATTTTACAAAAATGGTGTTTTTTGTGAATACTTTTCGCGCACTGCGCGGAAAATTTGGTCTAAATAATCGCCCTTCTGTGCTTGCCATTCGTCTAGAAAAGGTCACCCGTAAGGCGAGCCTATCTTTCTGGACATGCCGCAGGATCTGTGGCAAATCCTGGGGCATGCAACCAAAACAGATGTACTGGCTATACGTGACAGTCATAAGACCAATGATCACGTATGGCTCTCTGGCATGGTGGCGCAAGGGGCAGCAGCGGCTGACCCAAGCAAAGCTATCTAGCCTACAGAGACAGGCCTGCCTAATGATCACAGGAGTGTATCGCTCGACACCAACGGCAGCCAAGGAAGCCCTCCTGGGACTGCCTTCTCTATATTTACTTGGAGGGAGAAGCAAGGTGGGCAACATACAGACTCTATCAAGCGGTCAGTAATAAACCGCAGGCGTGTCATATGGAGAGCACCAGTCTTCTCAGGAATGTCCTGACCTGTGACAGACTGGGAATGCCCTCAGACATAATGCCTAAACCAATTACAACCGGCCCTACAGTGTAGTCTACCCACAAAGGGAGGACTGGAGTCGAAAAACGACCGACCTGCTCCGGGCTGACATCTGTTAGTACACCGACGGCTCCAAAACCAAGGACGGTGTTGGAGCTGGAATATATGGACAGAAGCCGAGGGCAGAGTTTTGTATAGCCTGGGCACTCTCGCAACCATATTTTAAGCGGAGGAATTTGCTATTGAGAAGTGTGCTAGATTGCTGGTTAATCGGCACTGCACACGTGAGACAGTTAAAAGATTCTCCGATAGTCAAGCAGTTCTTAAGGCTCTTGAATCCAGCCGGTGCAATTTGAAAACCGTCTGGAATTGCAAGGATGCGCTGACCCAACTGGGTCAAAACAACAAGGTTTCATTACTGTGGATACCTGGACACAACGGCCTAGAGGGTAATGAATCCGCAGACCTCCTTGCCAAGAGGGGGGCGAAGGCAAAATTCACAGGGCCGGAACCGGTCATCGGTATATCTTATGGAAAGGCCAAGCAGTTCATATCAGCTTTGACACAACTTTGACACAAAGAGAAAATCTTCGGTACTGGCGGGTCTCAGACACTGGAAGACCTTTATAAGCCCACCGAACCAACAATGCACTGTCAAACTACTGGAGCAATCAAGGGTACACCTTAAAACTCTAGTGGGACTGTACACGGGACACTGCAGATTGAAATACCACATGCATAAGATCGACCTAGCGAAAGACGCCGAGTGCCGCATGTGCATGGAGGGGGATGAATCGGCAGAACACATACTGTGTTCGTGCCCAGCAATGGCACGACTAAGATTCGCAATCCTCGGCAATGACACCTTGTTGCCGGGGGAGGTGAAAGATCTCTCTCCCAACAGGATCATCAAATTTATTAGAAGTCTGGACCTGGTGGAAGAAATATAAAAGGGTGTGAGCCACAATAGACTGATCGGTCGCGGTGGAAGGGTGTTATACCCACTCACTTTAAACTTACCCCTACCCCCTTGCCACCTTGCCATTCGTCGCATCGTTGAGAAATTTGAAAGTAATTTTATTCTTCACGATGTAAAAACTGCAGTAAGACACAGAAGATTCAAATTTATCATTTCCTCGACGTGCTCAAGAGTAAAGAAAAAAAAGTTGGCGAATTATGCAAAAAAAATTACACACCATAAGAGTATTTTGACCTAAGAACTTAAGCCACTGGACCATCGTCGGCGCCGCAAATTTGCTGCTTGGAGTTTAGAACGACTTGAACGCGATCACAATTTTGCCGAAAAAAGTATCTTTTCAAATGAAGCCCATTTTTGGTTAAGTGGATACGTAAATAAGCAAAATTGCCATTTCTGGTGTTTGCCTTTGGATCCCCTAAAGGTAACTATATGGTGTGGTTTATGGCATGGTGATATCGTTGGACAACTTTTTTTCCAAAATAAGTAAACGATATCGACAGATGTTGACAAATTTTTATGGCCAAATTTGGATGCGCTTGATTTATAAGATATGTGGTTCCAGCAAGACGGCGCTACATGTCACACTGCTCATGAACCTGTCGCCATACTGCAAGAAAAGTTTGGTGAAAGGATAATTTCAAGAAATGTAACTGTTGCCTGGCCACCAAGAAGCTGTGATTTGACTCCTTTAGATTAATTTTTGTAAAGTTATTTAAAATCTAGGGTTTATGCAAACAGGCCACAAACCCTTGATGCTTTGAGATTGAACATTGAACGCTGCATTCGAGAGATTACGTCCGATTCATTGCACAAAGTCATCGAAAATTGGATTCGTCGAATTCACTCGTGTACACGAAGCCGAGGTGCACATTTAAACGTCGTGCTATTTAAAACATAAACTAATGTTATTGATTGTATTTTAAGATAATATTAAAAGTGTGGTTATATCTGAAATAATTTCTATTTTATTTAATTTTTAAATCATATCGTTCTTATTGGAAAAACCCTTATATATGCTTTGTAGTTTTTAGACAATTTTGGACACTTACATAATTGGTTAGGCCTGTTAATGGTACTCCATTAGCTTCCAACAACAAATCTCCAACATTTAGAAGTCCGCAGGCGGAAGCGGGTTGGTGGGGAAACAGTCTTTTGATTCTGACTAGTCCAGGCCAAGAACCGGCACTATCAATGCCCCCTGTAACACTAAGACCTAGTCCTCTCGAGCCTTTAGCAAGTTTGACGGAAAATGTGCTTTCTGAAAAAAAAATTAATATTAGTAATGCATTCTGTATCAACAAAACAAAAAATTTGAAATTTTATGTTTTTGTCCCACACTTAGGGAAGATAACATCCTTTGTCGTTCTCTATGTACTATATACTCTTGCCATAGCTATTTTGTTTAAGATATTTTTTTACATAATATACATTAATTTTAAAACTATATTTTTAAAGGGTGTGCTCAAGAAATTGTCTGTAGTAATATATTAAGTGCATGCAAAATAGGTATTAAAAATTATGCTTACAGGTATGTTGCCTAGAAACAGCTTGAATGCCTTTTATTTGTTATTTAACGAAAGGAGCCCGATCCATAAAAGAGTGATTTTTGAGGCAAATAATAAAGAAAATATAAAAACGCTGTTTTTCTAAGGTAGCGTTATTAAATGCAGAATTTTCTAGCCTCTTTACATGCAAAAAATATATTTCGTAGTTCTCCCGAAGAAACTATTACAGAAAAAAATGTTTTTTAATTAATTAATGATTAAAAACGCAATTATTATATATTGTATTTGATTAAACTGATTGAAAATAGCCATTTTGATCTGGGCGACGAAAGGTGCTGAAAAGGTGCATCTTTCTCAGGAATTTGATGATTGTGTCTATGCCTCTATTTATTAACAGTGTTTTTGTGATGATACTTATCAAACTGCACGTGGAGGTAAACTATACTCGTAGATACAGTCCAGTTTTTTTTTATCAGTTGTTCCTCGTTGACTCCACTTTTTGATAACGCTGTCACCATGAAGGCTAACAAGAAATGGTTTGAATTTTTTTGCTTGTATTTATGCCTCTTGTTACTGCTTGTCGCGTTCTACTTAAACATGGTATTTCTACCAACAGGGATATTTTATACCTCCCTATATATTCCACTCAGAATTTGGTTATACAAAAAATCGCACACATCGAATGTTCTGTTGTTCCCTTAATATACATAAATTATCACATTAAACATAAACAAGGATTTAAATAATCAGCCACCAGCTAATTTAATCAGCCTTTTTTTCCACCTTAAGCTGTTTAAGAAAATATCCGCTAAAATTCTATACTTTCGGTATTATTCCAAAAGGGTCTATTCCAGGCTTAAATATTTTGGACCTGCATTTTAGACTCGCCACTTCTCTATTCTAACTTAAAAATAAATATATAAAATACCTTGCTTATAAAGCAATCCGGTCTTTTCTAAAAGCATTTTTCCACAATTTTTTTTTTTTTGATTTCATTCAGTGTGTCCCAAATTGGTGGGGAATGTATGGGGATCTTGGAAACCACGATAGATAGAAAATCGGTTAAATGAAGTTTGACAATTATGTTAGTAAGCTGATCCGGTTTACTATGTTTTGTCTATTCAGGTTTTTAGAAATTTTGAAAAACCTGAAACATGATTTCGAAAATCGGCCATATTTTTATTATAAGTGAAAATTTTTCAAATCTGTAAAAACTTCTTCAAAGCAATTTTTTTGTAGAATATGACCGAGTAGTCAAATTTTATTTTCTACGTTTTAGGTTTTTAGAGTCATCATAAACTTTATTTTTTCATATGGGCACCATATTGGATTTTTTCGCAGCCAAATAGTGCTTTTTATTCTGATTTCAACATTGTGTAACATGTTATAGTTTAGGAGCTTATAACCCCATCTACTTCAAAAAACAAATATTTCTCAGTTGGCCTGATTCGGGAATGTCATCTAGTCATTATCAAGTTAGCTCGGGTACGTTATTACAATTTTTTCAACTTTGTAAAATGGTTAATTATTTTAAGAAAAAAAGAACGTTATTTCCTAAGCAATAGAAATGTTAAAATGGCTGCGCAAACGTATTTCGACAATTTTCCTGAAAGGCAGCATCCTAAACTAACATACTTTTGAAAAATGGTTACAAATTTGCTCGAATTTAGAAGTTTTAAATTTGGGTCGTTATTTTACATCTCACGGTATTAACGGTATAGCTTTGTTCGCGAAACCCATTTCTGTAAAATATCTGTTCGGCTTATCTATTTTGACAATTACTAATATTTTATTGTTTACAAAAAAAAATGACGTTTGGCGGAATCAAGGCCAACTAAGAAAATATTTGATTTTTGAAATAAATGAGGTTATAAACTTTTAAATTATAACATGTTATAATTGTTAAAATCAGAATAAAAAGCACTATTTCCAAAAACCAATATGGCCCATATGAAAAAATAAAGTTGATGATGATTCTAAAAACCCGAAACGTAGAAAATAAAAATTGAGTACAGGGTCATATTCTAATTAAGGTCGATTTTCAAAAATGCATGTTTTAGGTTTTTTTCAAAATTTCTCAAAAACCTGAATAGATAAAACCATGTAGTAAACGGGATTAGCTTACTAACATAATTGTCCATAATTCTTTCAGTATTGTGTGCCTCCATTAAGTGTATTTTTCAATTATGTTTATTAAAATATTTTTTCGTAAGCATGTTGGTTGCTGGATTACAATTATTGGTTTTGACTATACCCTCTTTGTTGTCATCTCTGTTTATTTTATGCACCTTATAGGCCCAACCTTTTAAAATCTTTGCAGGTTATTTATGCTTCTAGCATTAAATTTGTAGTTTTTGCTCAACATAAAAGGCCAAACTCCCTGCAAATGTACGACTTTAAAATGTGCATGTTATCTGAAGTAGTTTTTGCGGTATTTTCAGATAGATCTCGTAACAGTCCCCAACACACAAAACATAAAGTGGTTTATTATATTCAAACCTCGCTAAGTTGCCACATGTTTTTTTATGTATAAAGATGGAAAACTAGGTACTAGCTTTTAGTACACCTAATTTTGTAACAACAAATGAGATCGCCTTGCTTAAATTAGACATACTTTATTTACACACACAAAAATATTTTGGGGATACCACGTTTGTTGATCCTCTTAAATTCTAACCTTATTGTGGATTGGAATCTCTTGATCCATGTAATATTTCTCTATCTAGTTTCTTGTTCTTTTAGTCCAGAAAACGGACCATTTTGTCTAGCAATTTTTTCAAAATGCATAGAATGACTTGAAATTTTGGCAGTAGGTAGGGAATAGTCCAAGGATCAAAATCTATATCATGCCGAAAGCCGCCTTTCCTTGGGGGTGGTTGCATTTTTTTTATATTTGACCACAGAAATCGATACAAAAATGATCTTAGCAAAAAATGTTCAATGCATTTTTTTTTCTAAAATGCATACTTTTCGAGTTATTTGCGATCGAAAGTAGGAGTTTTTTGTCGATAAAATCAACGTTTTTAATCGGTTTTTTGCAAATAACTCGATAAGTATGCATTTTATCAAAAAAAACTGTAAATAACAAAACTAAAGCTTTTAAAAAACAAATAAAACGGTTTTTCTGTAATTGCTGTGGGATCAATACAAACCTAGTTGTGGTTTGTTAAATGTTAGCTGTTGTTCATCAAACACAAATAACGCAAAATCTACGTATTATTCGAGGAAAACAAATAATAACTTTTTAAAAGCATTTGCAAAGACAATGTATCATAAAAGTTGAGTAAATAATGATTAAAATAGGGTTAGACCAAAATTTTTGAGTGCAAAAATCTTCGAAAACAACCCCCTAATTACCACCCTAATTAAAATTCTCTTTATCTATGTATTATTAATACATTCTAAAATTTTAACCAATTTAAATTGCTTAATTTTGAAAAAAAATGGAGCTGCAAGTAAAAATCAAATTTTAGAACTTGAATAAAAAATGACCCTTTCTTAAAAATAATTCTAAAACTAAGGGAGATATGTAAAAATTACTAAGGTATTAAATTGTAGCTTTTTGAATTAAAAGTATTTTGCCTTTTTAAAATTTACTGTATGACGGAAATTAAGTGGGATATAAACGTTTAAAACGCGTGTGTATAGACAAAACTACCTTGTTTTAGCCCTTTAAATTTACCCCTTTAAAAAAGTAGGGTTTTAAACAGTTTTAATCTACATGACCTTAGCTCTTAAAAAACAACAAAATGGTTTTTAAAGAGTTTTTTATCACAAAAACTAAAGGAGTTATGCTTAACAAACCAATTTTTTGGAGCATTCGAAAAGCGATTTGATGCATTTTTTAAAAATCCACGGTTTTTGATTATTTTTCGCATTGTAATATTGTAAGGGGTGGATTTTTGAGGTTAAAAAATTTCAAAATTAAATTAGTAATGCCTTTAAGCTGTCACATTTTTTAATTACAACTCTGTGAAAATATGTTAATTTTTCTAGGGTAAACGTTTTTTTATAAATTATAACAAGGGTTTATTTTCAAGGGTTAAAATATATTAAACAATGTTTTAAAGAATTAAATACCAATTTTTTAAATTATATGAGTCTTATTTTATGTGATTGAAGCTTCAATATGAAAGTTTTGAAGGTTTTTGCAATAACCTCTAAAACATAATAAGCGACCTTCAGCATAATAATGATTTTAAAGAGGAGGGTAAGTTAAGCTTAATCCCAAATTTTCATGTAAAACACTATGCTAATATATTAATTTTAGGATTAAATATTTTTTTAAATCATATTGTGGGTTTAAAATATTTTAAATATCGTTTTAAAGAAACAACTTCTTTAACTTATTTAAGTCAAATTTTACTCAATTTAAGCTTTAATGTATAGTTTTATAGGTTTTAGCAATAAAGGCTAGTTTTCACCCCTAAAAAATAAAGAGCGCTCATCGGCATAATATAGATTTTGAAGAGGAAGGTAAGTTAAGCTTAATCTCAAATTTGTATGCAATCTATGCATTTTGAAAAAATTGCTAGGTTTTGTACTTTTTTCAGCTTTGTTTTCTGGATTATGTCTTAAGTAACCAATTGACTTGCGCAGTCAAGCTTTGTGTTATAACAAAAATGATGAGTTTTTTGACAGACGGGATATTTTCGGTTCGGTTCCCGCGTATAGGCCAGTGTACGCACAAGGTTGAAGTAGCAGATCGATCTAAGAAATACTTTCAAAAATATTTTTTTTTCGTGACAAATCAGCCACCGTTTAAATATTTAAAATAAAAGTACAAATTAAAATTAAAAATCGTTTAAATTTTGCTTTCAAAATTGTAGATATTCCGAGATTTTTTTTTGTATGATACAAATAATGATTTTTTTTTCTCTCTACCTGGGAGGCGGAAAAGCCGTCCAATGGTCGTGCGGGGTGAAAGAAAAAATTCTGACACTGCCCTGATCGACATGTATTTCGAATGTTCAGGGTCCATTCTTAAAGCATTTTTAGCAACACATATGTGATAGCGTCGGTCCTTGGCGACAAAAAGGACAGGTTTTTTGAGTTTTGATAGACATTAGTTTTTGGTCTTGAAAAGCTTTTAAATGTGTTTTTAAAAATACTTTAATATAGGTTTGTTTAAACTGCTGGTTGAACAGCACCTTTCGCATAGGCAGTGCCCGTAGCTAGAACCTACTAAAAGAAAAGAGACATAATTGTTGGTCTTCATGGGGTAGGTAGCTTGAGTCCCTTATTTTCATTTTTATTACACATCTAGAAGAAGGGGAAACTAACAAAAATTTGTTTTGCCCGTTCCCCCATACATAAGGCACTATTACTTATGGTACTGGTACCCAACCGCTGTGTTCACACGTCGTTGTCGTGGTTGGGCCCAGTAGGATCTTTTGGAACATGCGCTATAGTTGCTGGTTATCGGCAACTCATTTGGCTAGCGTATGAAACGGGACCGCTAAGATAAACACAAGGCTTTAACTCAAGGTGTTAGCATACCGTGCTGATGAGTGAATGACATCCTGTGCCTTAAACAGGTGTCTCCAACGGTGCCTCTGAGATACAGGGAGACCTCTCAGATTATCTAGCCTTACTGCGGTAATGCGGGGCTCTGCCGTGGTGGACTATTACTTCCCTAGCTCCAAACAGAAAGCGGACAGAACCGCTTTCATAGGAAAAAAGTGAGCACCTCTCGAAACGGATAAATCCGTTTCGAGAGGTGCCACTCAAGGTCACAAGCAGACAAAGGTGCGCCGACCGAAACGGGTGCATCCGTTTCGAAAGGTGCCCCTGAAGTCACCGGCGCCTGTTTCACGGGGAAGGGCTAATCCATCCCGAACAAACAGGTGCTTAGGAAGGGATCCCTGAATCCAAACAGAGGGCGGACAGAACCGCCTTTTTAGGAAAAGGGTTCCCTGACTTTAAACAGAAAGCGGATAGGACCGTTTTCATGGGGTCAGGCCGGAGATGCGGCCTCAGAAAGAACATCTGGTTCCTGTAACAAGGACCTGGTAGCTTCCCACGTCACTAGGCTGGGAGAGGAGGGCATGACGGATCTAACCGTCTGCTCGTCATACTCTCCAGGAGACAGGGACACCAGAACACATATTGTGCTCGTGTCCGAAAGCGACACGAGTAAGAGGAGGTGTAAGAACTCTCTCCCAATCTGGTATCGGATTCATTGGAATTTTGATCTTATTGGGAGAAATATAAAAAGGTGTGAGCCACAATAGACCTAGCGGTCGCAGTGGAGGGCGTAAAAAGTCCACTCACTTTAAACCTACCTACCTACCTATGGTGCTGGTAATAGGAATTGAACGAATTTTTGCTAATGTCCGGATGATAACTTAGAAGCAATGCCAGACGACGGTATAATTCCTGGGATGTGCCAGTAATTAGCGCTTGTAGAAAGCCTGAGTCCTTTCAAAAAAACAAAAATTTTTTTCTTAAAGATGCAAATGTGATTTTACTTAGGACAACAAGAGGCGTAGGGGATAAATAGGAAGTCTATATGCATAAAATTTACCGTTTTTCTGACACTGACAAGTAAAAGTTACAAAAAGGCGATAAGAGGTGTAAGGGATAAAAAGGTCTTTTATATGCATAAACTTTACGGTTTTTCTGATACTGGCATGTTTAGAAATCTATTTCTAATACTAATTAACCAATGTCTTTTCATGTAACATTATGTAACTATTTGAACACTATCCATTTTTTGGGGCAGCATAAATTATCTCTATATTGTATTGCTTTTAAAAAGTTTTTTCTACAAACGTGTTAAAAATTCAATTTTTAACACTATCTAGATGCTTTAAAAATGTTACTTTAAAGCACTAGTGCCTTAAAGTAACATTTTTAAGCACTAGTGTTAAAAGTGAAATGTCAAATTTTGAAAGGTAACGTCAACGTTAATTTATTTACTAACATTTATATTAATTGTACAATTCAAACAACTTATAAAACAAAATTCTTCCACAGTTCTAGCATTTTCCGTAGTGGGAATGCGGTTTTTTAAAAACCGGATTCTCACCAGCATCAACAAGGGTTGTTAAAATTCATTAATAAATGTCAACTTCAATAATTTTTATATACGATGCTATGTAAAAGTATATCTTCCAATTTTAAAATATTTTAATTTTTAACTGCATTATTGCGATTGTAGAAAAAATATTGTATGATATTTGTGATAAATGATAAAAGTACGTTTTAGGGCACTCATGTGAGTTTACCTTTACATTCGTGCCTTAAAATTGTACTTTTAACACTTATCTTATAAATAACTATTATTTAGTTACAATATGTAACAAATAAATGTTAATGAAAAGAACAGGTCATTACATTTCCTAAAGGAAACAAAAAGAATAATAAGTATTTTTAATTAAAAACTTTGTAGGCTCCCAAATACAATTATAAAACAACTTGAACAAACAAACACGAGTAACGGCACAATAAATCTTTCATCGACAGCTTCTTGGTAATTCAGGAAGAAATTTATAGCCCTAAGGTATTTAACTACAACGTTTTTTTTCATGTCGGTTTTAATAAGAAAGAGCTTCTGGTTATCGTTCGATGAATAATTAGCATAACAAATGTACGTGGGCTAATTAGATTCCCTTATTAAAGTAATTGTCATTTTACTATTAATGCTAGGCTGCGTTTAAAGAAGTTATACCAAGAAGAATTTTATCCTTTATGGTGGAAGAACTTTTGGTCAGATTTTGACAGTCGCGTTGACAGGTTGAATAGTCTTGATATAATTTAATTTAATTTAACACTAACTTTAAGAAATCAGAATCTGTAACTGGTGGATTTGGAGAGGAAATCGAATATCCGATTTTGTTAAATTAAATTTTATGCATGCATAAATTAACTCTTAAAACAGAGCTGTCGGTAATTAAAATAATAAAAAAATTCGTATTCAATTACTTCTCAGTATTTGAATTACTTTAATTCAATTACTTTTCGAAAAAGGTAATTGTATTTGGATTATCAATTAATAGGATATTGTAATCATATTTGGTAATTGATTTTCACGAATCCCAAGTAATTCAATAACTTAGAAAGTAATTCGATTACTTATAAAGTAATTGAATTAATTAGAAATTATTTCAAAAACCTAATAAAT
>JAHBCN010001270.1:0-124313 GCA_019359885.1 Listronotus oregonensis | reverse complement strand
AGTCCGGGGAAATTTAATTTATTTATCGCATCACGAACCCAAATCATCTTTAGTTTTTATCGATGTTTTTATACTTACAACTGGTAACTACGATACGAATGATACTACATAATCCAGATGATAAATCAAGCATAAAAAGATTTTAGCGCGGAGGGGGGCCCCGTGAAATAAAATTTTTTAGCCCCATTTTAAAGTGCTGTAACTTGTGGCCAAAAAAGCTTTGGTAAATATTTTTTAAATTTAAATAGTTATTTCTGAGATCAACATGAAAACACCCTCAAATGAAACTTTTTTTTCGAACTGTATTCCAAAACTTGCGATGGTAGATCTTTAAAAAATTTATAAATGTGATTTTTAAAATAACCTTAAGCAACTTATAAATGGGACATATTCTAATTTTACAGAAAGTTTCACAAGTACCGTTTAATGATTTCTTTTGCTTGTGGAATATAAAAAATGTATTAAAATTTTAATGGATGCTGATTAAGAATCTGATGTAAAAAGTTGGAAATTTAAAATGGCATGTTTTGGCGTTTAAAAACATATTTGCCTCAGATTTAGGATATGAAAGTTTTGGGGGGTGCTTGGCCCAAAATTTTGGGAAAATTAATGATCTTGGGTCAAAATTTGGAAATTTGAAATGGCTATTTAAAATAGCCGATTTTGGCATTTTTTTAAACCCGATTTGCCCTAAATTAAAAATATAAGGAATTCCTTTTGGAATCGGACCCTTTTTAAAAAGGAATCGATTCCGGATCTTTTTAAATGTATATAACGAATCCGGATCACGAATTCTTTTTTTAAAGTAATCGATTCGAGCCTTCGGATCGATTTAAAAAAATTCGATTCCTACCCAGCTCTGATAGAGTTATATATTTATTGACAACGAATTGAATCGCAGCAGTTCCAAAGGGGAGAGAGTTATTTTTTAACATCTTGCTTTTTTATGTCAGATATACAGCAACTAAATTAACCAATCAACAAGAAATTTACAGACGTCCGCTCTATACCACTTTTTCATATCAAAGCCATAAGTTTTTTTAATATATATATATATATATATATATATATATATATATATATATATATATATATATATATATATATATATATATATATATATATATATATATATATATATATATATATATATAATAATTAAAAAAAAGGAGTAGATAGTTTAACTATATTTTTAAATTTTTTATTTTTTTATCGAGTTGCCGCGAGACACAAGATACGAGACGCCTCGTCTCGTCTTGTCTCAAGCCATTTTGTCTCGTCCCCCGAGGCATTTTTTGTCTCATATTTCACGATGCGAGACGAGACGAGAAAAAATCCTTCAAGACAAGCTCGAGACGAGAGAGAATATCGGAAAAATGAACTAACTGTAATAAATTTCCAACAATATATTTTTTAGTTCTTAAGAAATACAGGTTGTTTAAGATTTAGTGTTACAATTAATTTATAATTTAATTTAAACTAAAAACAATGCATCCTTCTTAAAATACATCCAGTTTGCAGCAGATTTTGCAATTAGTTTGTAGGTATATAGTGTACAGGGTGAGTCAACGATGGCGAGGAGTAAGTTATTTAATGCCTTAAATATAAGATGTGTAGATAATGTGCTTATGTAAGTATTAGGTATATGGTTAAATAGTATGTTAAATTTTGAATTAGACAGGGCACGTCCATAAAGTATTGGGTGCTATAAAAGTAATTTTTTAAAATTTAAAATAGAATACCTATACCTACTTCATATTCTATACCCAGAAAGTTACGTAGGTATAAGAATATTGCCATTTAGGATAGTTTGGGTATACCTAATTATCATGGAAAAATTGGTAAAAAAAAATTGAGAATGAACATTTCTAGAATTAAACATTGAAATTAATAATATAATGATAAAACATGTGTGTTCCATTTAAAAAATATGTCTTTTTATCAACACCTTGTGCACTGTGCAGACATAAAAAATTTAAAAGGGTCTAAGACATTTTTATTAAACTTCCAAACTAATTTTTATTAAAATTATCCTATACATTACTAATGCACTGTATATTGAAATTAATTTAATTGAAATAAAGCAAGACAACTCGAGACAAAACGAGACGAGACGAGACAAACGTTTGTCTCGCCTCGTCTCGAAATATATTATCTCGAATTTTCGAGACGAGACGAGACAATGCTTTATCTCGTCTCGTCTCGTCTCGCGGCAACTCTACTTTTTTAAAGGTTCGTTTCCTATTCCCCTAAAATAAAATTATGTCCAAACGTAATTGTCTTGGTTTGTTGATCTAGTTTGGTAATTAATTGTTGGTAATCATTTTTAAAATTATTTTTGGAGATAAAAGTATCTAGAAAAAGTTACAAATTATAAATTATTGCTACGTTCAGGCAGTTTGCTGACTAAATGCAAAATCTAATTATTTTCAGTCTTATAATGAGTCGTATTTTGAATTTTATCTACAAAAAAATTTATACATCGGTATCATTTATCATTGACGAAACGTTTAGTGCTTTAGGGCTGTCTTATAAAGGAAAAATGAAAAATCCGAAATGCATCTTACGATCAATAACGTCTTATAAAAAAGAAAGGATGTAGTTTTACTAAAACATTAAAAATTTAATAAACTCCCCTTATATCGTTTTTCATTGTTATAATTTGCAATTTGTCTGGAGGTTCATATAACGTATTTATGGGTTCAATAAAAAAATATATTTTTTATATGCGAATAAAGTTATTTATTAGAAAATAAATTGGAAGGAAAAAGAGGTGCATTACTGCCATATAATAAAATTTTATGAAAGTCATTATTTATATATTACGTGGACATTAAACATGTTTTAATAACAGTAAAATTTAGTCACAGAGAAATATTAAAATTTATAACAATATTTAAATGTGAGTTAAATTACCAATAAAAATATAAAATTTTCGTTTGAGCCTACCAAAATAACATAAAATATTTTTATCATGTTGATAAAACAAGTTAACAAAAAAAAGAAAATTTTATTAAAAATAATTATACAGGCTCCCAAAAAAAACTGCTGGGTGTCGGACTAGCATTTTCTGGAGTATTTTTTCCGCTGAACTTAATTAAATCTGTAGTCAAAATTGAGGGTCAAGCAGCAAAAAATCGAGAAAATCCCAAAAACGATACGTACATTTACCGGCAGAAACCTGCTACCACGGAATGTTTAGACTAAGACTATATAAACTATAAGAGAAACAAAAAATTTTATAAAAAAACAGGAAAGCTTTTAAAATTGTCGATAAAAAGTTATATAAAGATTTTTGATAAGATAAATAATAAAGGATATATAAACGAAAATGTAATTTTGACCAAACATTTTAGTCCAAAAATAGAAAAAAATATATTTTTTATTAATGTGATTTTTTTTTAAATAAATCATTTATTTTATTTATTTGAATCGCAAATTACTTAAAATTTGCAGAAAAAAAAATCAAAAATAACAAAAAATTTTTTTTGATTTCAACTCAAAAAATATTGTACTTAGACAAAAAGATTATGTATAGTCTGTCTCAAAGTATACCGTGTTAGCTCTTGCCTTCATTTATGGATTATACCTGCCGACAGCAATAAAACTGCGGATCTGTAGGCATTAAAGAACAGAACATTAGGGACGGACTTTAATAATATAAAGATTTATAATTTATTGTTTATTTAGGTAAGTATAATCTTAAAATTACATTTAGAACTTAAATATATGCAAAGTTTTAATAAATTTATAACAGCATTATCTATACATAATTACTATATTTTAATCTAAATATCTAAATCTAATTCTGTTTCACCATCAGAGTCATCATTAAGATTAATTACAATAGGATTTATGTTGTTTTGGATAGAAATGTAAGAGTCCTCAATTTTTATAATGTGCTGTAGTGAATTTTTTCAGCTCTCAACTGGTATCTTAGTAATTAAATTTTTTATCAAATTTATAACACTGGGACTTAAAGTGGGTGTAACATTTTCTGCTCTGATCTTTAATTTTACTTGGTTCCACAAATGCTCTATGGGGTTAAACATACAGTTATACGGAGGAAGCCGTAAGACAGTATGCCCAGCCTGTTCAGCCAAATTATCACATACATATTGTTTTTTAATTGCATATGAATTTAGGACTTCCAACAGATGCGTTTTTTTGTAACTGAATTCAAACTAAATATCATTTTCTAACAAATATTCCTGGATTTCAGTTTTTGAACTTGAAGAAGCTGGTGCTTTGTGCAGCAGACGGCTGTGGTAGCTTGCGTTATCATGACAATAACACTGTTGTTTGGAATATTTTTTAAAGATAATTTTGAAACCAGTTTTCAAAAAGTTCTGCACTTGTATCCTTATGATAATCCAAGCTAGAATCCTTAATATTCTTTGCAGACAACAGCAAGCAGTTTGGGACAAATCCGTCTTCTGAACCAGCGGGTATTATGGTAATGCGTTTTCCTTTATTTGAAGGTGCTTTCGTCTGACAGTTTTGACTGGAATCAACCCATCCTTGGGATACTGTGTCGTGTGTATCGAACCATGTTTTATCAAGGTAAATTATGGATCTGTTTTCTAACCTATATCTTTTAATTTCTTGAAGGTAATTAAATCTCCAAGTGCGTAATCTGTGCGATTCCATTACTACTTGTCTTTTGTTTATTTTGCGGTATTTAAATCCCATTTTACAAACAACTCTATGGAGGGTGGCACGGCTAATATTTATATTGGTTTCGTCTTCGTCTAGCTTCTTTTTCAGTTTATCCAAGGTAGGAATAACTCCGCTTTCATAAAGACAATATATTTTCCTTCTTATTAGGTCCTGATCACTATTGTCTATACGGTGAGATTGAAAATCACTACGTTTTTTTCTTTTGTTCAATTCTTCACCAATAATAATATCCCTTATCGATGATATTGGAGTTTTTGTAAGTAGACAGGTTTCTTTTAAAGCTTCTTGTTTAATTAGACCTCTACTGATTAAAGTTTCATACACATCTTTCACAACCTGTTTTGCATCTAATGACAGATGATTTCGACGCGACATAGTTATATTCTCGTAAAACAACTTTTTCGGAACGCACAGTAAAAACGGTTATTCAACACTGCCACTAAAATATTAGCCAAAATATTTATATGCTATGGTTAATACTCAAGAAATACCTGGCCCACCCCTGCTCTTATAAACAAATGAGTTTACCCAATAACAATAGGTAATAAAATCGTTAAAGATTTATTGGGGTATGGTCCGTCAAAAGCCATAACGATATACTTTGGACAGACTATAACTTAAATTTAAGTTTTCCTAAAAATACATTGCTTATGTCATATAAAGTTTCGTGTATCTTTTATAGTTTTTAAGATATTGACGTAATATATTTAAATAAAAAATCTTTAATATCTGAAATTACCCCCAATTTTGAATTCAGATTCTTGTTCAGCGGACAAAAATACTCCAGAAAATCCTAGTGCGGCACCCAGCACACACTACTTATTTTTGTGGGCCTCTGTTATTTTTACAGCTTTTTGCAATTAAGTGAAGAAGTAAGCAATTAAATTTGTATTTAAATTATTTCATAAATTAACTAAAACTTTAAAAATTATTCTGTAAAACAGGATAAAATGTTTTAACTTACATGTATTTAATAAAAATTTATGCTTACGTAAAATATATCTTTTAACTTAATAAATATTTATTTACTAAAATAAAAACCAATATAATCATACCCAGTGTATTGTTCTGCCAAGTAAATTATCGTTGTTACAACTTTAGCATATTGTTGTCCTGATATCCTGATAATAAAGTTAATACTATTGCAATATTTAAGTGAGGCGTGTAAATTTTAAAATGAGCAATAACAGATTTCAGTTACATATGTTAAACATTTATAACACTTATAATTTGAAATTTCTTTTTAAATAACAATACACATAATACATCATAAAGTAAAACACTACTGACAGCCATAATACTGACCTTATGAACCACGCCAAACAGATAAATGTTGTTTAATTTTTTTTTAAAACATTACAAAAACTTATTTAAAAAAATTTAAAACATGTTGCTCCTTTTTCATTTAAAGGAAATTTAAAGGAAAACACTAAATAAAGAAAAAAAATTATTGATCTAAAAATGGTCCCCTTATATTATAAGGCTTTTCCTTAAACATTAATAAATCTGTTAAGCTATTAAGTTTTTTTAGGTAAATTTTTTTTTAATTTAGCTATATAAGGGTTGATTTATGAGGGTCGAAATCACTATGACAAATTAATAATTTTTTAGGATAAATATTTTTTTTACTTCAAGCTCTATTAAGGGTGGATTTTTAAGGGTCGAAATATTTTGAAATTGTATTTTAAAACATAAAACAATTATTATTCAAGTTATCCAAACCAACTTTTACCCACCTTAAGGTTTAAAATGTTATTTTATAAGTTTTGACAATTAGGGGTAGTTTTCATCCTTAAAAAACAAACAGCGCACATCACCATGAAATAGAATTTGAAGTAGAGGGTTAGAAGCTCCTAATTTCAAATTTTTATGCAAATCGATGCAGGACAAAAAAATTACGAGGTTTTTCCATTTTTTAGCTTTATTTCCGGGACTATAATCATGTATCATCAAATCGTTATTTAATAGTTAAGTTATTGTTGCTTAATATTTATTATACCGTAAACTGTTAGGATATTTTTTTTCTACAGTATAAGCGTCATTAAATAATTTTAAGATAAAAAACATTTTTTGTAGTTTTGTTATTAAGAGTGATTTTTAAGGGTTAAAACGTTACAAATATTATGTTAGATATAACACACAAGAAAAAATATATTCATTCTACATATTTAGCTATGATTTGAATTTACATAATGTCTATTTCGATGTTTAAAAAAAAAATAGCAAAAGGGGTGGTTTTTACCCCCTTAAGCATATAAAAACTTTGATCTAGAGGATGACATTAACTTAATTTCAAATTTTCATAAAAATTGAAACTGTACAAAAAAATTCGGTCAAACATCTTTTTTCTCCCCACAGACTGTACTACAAGAAATTGTGCCATGCTTTAAAAGCTGTCGTGCTTTAGATATTAAAATCATTTGAAATTTTCTCTTTGTATTTCCCTATACGCTCCGAAACTCACATTGTCGTACATATTTCGCATCCCATTCTTACAAAAATATTCATAAAGTGCCAGCGTGTATCATCGAAAGCAATAAAGGAGAAACCTTCATCACCGTTAATACCTTTGGGATTTCACCGATCTTATAAAGATAATGAAATATCCTTAAGCAGAGTTTGTTTGTATCAATCTGAAAATAAATAAAGTAATACAATTCAGCCAAATCGATGCTCGCTGATAATATTTCTAATTTTGATTTGGTAATTAAATCAGTGCGTCTAATAACTATTTTAAACTTTTACCCTAATTATGGCAACCTAAGAGCTAGAGCCGAAATATCATCGTCATCAGTAATATGGAGTTTCTCCCATAAAACATGTTCATTTAGTATTTTTAATTATGTTCCCGCGCAGGCTGACCACCTATTGGATACTGCGGCTAGCAATAAGGGGTAAAAGTGCAAAATTTTTAAAGAAAAATCGTCATCGATAATATGTCAACCATTTTGGCTGCTTAAAGTTGAACCCCTAAGAGCTGACAGTTAGGTGGATACCGAGGGCAGTAAAACGGGGTCAAATTATCCCGAGCGCTTACTTTATACAGGGTGTTTTTTAATTAAATGTCAATATTTAAGAGGGCAATTTTGGGTTCATTTTAAGAAGAAAACTTCATATGAACGTATGTCCTAAACGTCCTAAGTTTCGAGATACAGGGTGGTAAAATTTTCAAAAATAAATCATTTATTATTAATATTAGTAGTACCACTTTAGATATTTTAATAAAATTTGGCATACATGTACTATGTATCAAGAGGCATTTTTTAGTGTGCTTCATTTTTTTATTTCCACTAGTGGCGTTCGTACGGCATTTGACCTGCTTCTTTTGGCAGATATTGATGGTACGTCACTGATTTCTCTTAAAATAAAAAATATTTTTAAAATCCCCAATTATTTATAAGCAGAGTTGATCACTTGATTTTTTTCAACCCGATGCACAGTTTTCGCTTAAAAAACCATTTCTCTGCTTGATCATAACAACATCGGTAAACAATATCACCATGCAAAGAAATATCTAGATTAAATTTTTTTAGGTGAAAACCGACAAAAAAAATTAAGAGCAGATTTGATCTTTTGATTTTCTTTAGTCCGACGCACGGTTTTTACCTGCAAAATTTAAATCTAGATATTTCTCTGCAGGCTGATATTGTTAAACGGAATTGTTATGATCATGCAGAGAAAAGGTTTTTATTTTTTTAAGCGAGAACCGTGCATCGGATTGAAAAAAATCAAATTTGCTTATAAATGATTGGGGATTTCTAAGATATTTTTTATTTTAAGAGAAATCAGTGACGTACCATCAATATCTGTAAAAATAGGCAGGTCTAATTCCGTACGAACGCCACTGGTAGAAATAAAAAAGTTAAGTACACTTAAAAATGCCTCTTGATACATAGTACATGTATGCCAAATTTTATTAAAATATTTAAAGTTGTATTACTGATATTAATAATAAATGATTTATTTTTGAAAATGTTATCACCCTGTATCTTCAAAGGACGTTTGGGACATACGTTCATATAAAGTTTTCATCTTAAAATGGACGCAAAAATTGCCTCCTCAAATATTGACATTCAATTAAAAAACACCCTGTATAAAGTAAGCGTTTGGGATAATTTGACCCCGTTTTACTGCCCTCGGTATCCACCTAACTGTCAGCCCTTTTGGATACCTTAGGGGTTCAACTTTAAGTGGCCAAAATGGCTGACATATTATCGATGACGATTTTTTTCCAAAAATTTTGCACTTTTACCTCTTATTGCTACCCCCTGTATCCAATAGGTTGTCAGCCTGCGCAAGAACATAATTAACAATATTAAATGAACATGTTTTAAGGAAGAAACTCCATATTACTGATCACGATAATTTTTCGGCTCTAGCACCCCGTCTATTAATTGAATTTTTGTATTTTTGTTACAAACTCTTTTTTTTTAACTTAGAGCTTTTATAAGATGCTTATTAATTATATAATGATAGCTTGCTGAAAATCAGTTTGCTTTGTATATTGTATTATTACTTGGTAACTAATTAATAAATAAAATAATGAAGACCGATAATTTATAAACAGCCTCTTTTATATTTTAATTACCCTTTTTTTCAGCTTCGGATAAAATTATAATGAAATACTTGGATTTTGGGTTTTTATTAATTAATTTTTGTAATTCTGTATTGCTACCTACACTTTTTTAATATTTAGCTATTTTACATAAAACTACGCATTAATATAATTGCCAGTGTTCTTCTTGTTTAATTTTTAGAAAACATATTTTGAAAATATAAATTAAAGTAACAGTAAATATAGAGAGAATTTAACAAAGTATATAGCAAAAAATAATTTAAATTAAAAGATTAGTACAAAACAAGGTAATATTTAAATTTAACGAACCAAAGCTAATACCCGTAAAAATACAAATAAAAAATACTACACTTTGATCTGGATTAAACAACGTTAAAATTAAACAAACCTTTTGTAATTTTACAAAAAAATACAACAAAAAACCTAAAACATTTTATAATCAAGTAATTTTTATTTCATATGGAAATCTGCCACTTGATTCGCATTGAAAACATGATGTCGACATCGGGTTTTATTGATTTCTATAATATTAAAAACTTCAGATAAAAATTCGTTGCGACCTACATTATATCATTTTAAGAATCATGATATAATATATTGTGTGTTGAGAGTTTTTTTAAAGGGAAAATCTTGTTATTGATTTAATCAATATTTTTATTGTAATAAAATCTAACGTCTCTGAATATCTTCTTCTTTATGAGCCGCCTCTTCTTAGAAGTATGACATATATTACAGCGATTTGAATCTTTGATGCCGCTGTTCTAAATAGTTCCGTAGAACTGCATTTAAACCGTATTCTTAAATAACTTAGCCTGGAAATGCATCTTTCTAGGCTCCTTTGACCATGTCTTTTACCCTGTATGATCACATGTAACAGTTTGTAACGTCCACCTCTTATGATATGCCTGATAGATTAATTTTTTTATAGTATTTAAGATTTTTCACTGTTTTCCTTTTTTTCTTTATTTACTTCGTCATTTGTAATTTATTTACCCAGCTTATTCTCAACATTCTTCTGTATGCCCATATATCGAAAGCCTCCAATTTATCAGCGATATTTTTCTTCTATTTTTTCTGTATAACAGTAAAAAGAACACCTACCACCTTAAAAGTCTAATTCCTAGTCGATAGTCAGATCTTCTGCTACACAAAACATTTTTCATTTTGTTAAATGCGCGTCTTGCTTGTCCTATCCTTAATTTAATTTCTCTCGTTGTTTTTGAAAGACACTTAAAATCCGGGGAATATGGATAAAACATTTTACTTAGGGGTTTTTGTTGTCACTAATCACGAATCTAAGGTCGAAATTCAAAAAATTTGAAATCCAGAATGGCTAATCCAAAATGGCGGATCCAAAACTGCGCGTATCAAAATTAAAAAACTAAACTAAATATGAAAAATTTTACTGGTTTAGAAATAAAAGATTAAAATTTAAATTTTTTCTCTAAATGACGGTATTGAAATCATTAAAAGAGTAAAAATTAACATTTTACTCAATAAAATATCAAATCCCAATTTAAACCATTAAAATTTTATATTATATATTTCAAAAATATAAAGAAAATATGAAAACTAAAAGAAAAAATCCTAATAATTTTTTATTGAATAAAAAATTTAAAAATATGGTAATTATAATATATATATATATATATATATATATATATATATATATATATATATATATATATATATATATATATATATATATATATATATATATATATATATATATATATATATATATATATATATATATATATAATATATATATACAGGGTTTAATTTCTTGAAATTGGGACCCCCCATTTATTGTTTTAAATATTCAAATTGTAAAATAATGTTTTATAAAAAAAATTTTTTATTTTCTGCTGCTCTATATTTTGCGAGCAACGTTATGTTTACAGGGTGTATCAAAAAGCCCGTACAAGGACAAAGTAATTTTTTTTAAATGACTCCATATATTTTTTGTTAAATTTTTGTTTTCTACATAAAATTCTAGATATTTTTTATCTGGCATATCATATCCCTATATTCAATTGTTTACGAGATGTTCTCATTTACATACAAATTAAGAATGAAAAAATCCGTTCATCTTTTAATGTTGTTTTACGTTTCTATGGTTTTAGCGGTTGCCATGGTAATAATTATTAAGTATTTAGATATCACATGACGAGTAGATATAGGTAAAACCTTAAACAAGAAAAAAACGATTAAAAAAATTTTTTTTACAGATTAATAAAAACTGTCATTTTGACATTTTTATTAATCTCTATAGCATATATGGTTCTTATGCATTCTCAAAAAGCCGCTGAAAGCATAGAAACGTAAAACAACATTAAAAGATGAGCGGATTTTTCCCTTCTTAATTTGTATTTAAATGTAAATATCTCGTAAACATTTTGATATAGGGATATGATATGCTGAATAAAAAATATCTAGAATTTTATGCAGAAAACAAAAATGTAACAAAAATATATGATCATTAAAAAATGAACTTTGTCTTGACGGACTTTTTGTGCCCATATAAAGTTGGTCCAAAAAAATAGGCAGCAAAAAAAAATATTTTTGTATAAAAAATTTTCCCAATTTGAATTTTAAAGCAATAAACGGGGGACTTTACCCATATTATATATTTATATATATATATATATATATATATATATATATATATATATATATATATATTATAATATATATATATATATATATATATATATATATATATTATATATATATATATATATATATAAATATATTATATAAATATTATAATATAATAATATATTATATTATACAAAAAAGGTATATTTGATAAAAATTTAAAAAAAAATTTGTTAAAAAAAAATATACAATTGAAAATTTAATTTTTATCATACATTTAAAAATGCAAAAACATATAATAAACAAAGAAAACTCTTTTTGGTTTTAACAAAATGATAAATAAACTTTCAAATTTATTTTGTACATTCTGATTCAAGAACTTACTGGGAAAATTTGAATTTAAGAAAAATAAAAAAAAAACAACAATTTTGCAAGTACGCATTTTACATTTACATTTTTTTTACATTATACCTTTTTTCCATTGTATATTTATTTTTATTCATGTTTAGTAATGTAAAGGTGATAATCAAGTCAAAGTAGTAAAATGCGTAGGTATGTTGATTTTTTTTTTAATTTTTCATAAATTTAAATTTTTCAGTAAGTTCGGCATCAGGTTAAGAAGTAAATTTGGAGCAAGTTTTTTATTTATTATTTCACGTTAAAAGGCCAAAAAATGACTGTTTGCTCGTATATAAAAAACAAAACTTTGGTCAAAGACCTATATGGTAATGATGTAGTTTATTAAAATATATATTTTAAATACGGGAGGTATAGAAAAATTATAACACATTTTTAAAATTATAGTTAAAATTTAAAATAGCTTGTTAAAATTTTTTGTTATTAAAGGGGATTTTATTAATTTGTTCTCAAATTTCAGGTTTTAATATAATAATAAAGTATTAATAAGGCTTTTTAAATTTTGATCTTGGATTTCAAATTTCTATCTCAGATTTGTAATAAGTTACTACGAAAACCCCTGAGTAAAATGTTTTATCCATATTCCCCGTATTTTAAGTCTCTCTACCTCTCACTCTCTCTCTTTCTTTTCTTTTTCTCTCCCTCTCTCTCTCTCTCTCTCCTGTTGTTCATCCTTCCAGCGCATCTTGGATAATTTCTTCAGAGAACACATTAAAAAGGTAAGGTGAAATATTGCTTGTCTTTCGATTTAATCCAAAAGTTCTTTTCCTTCTTTGAGTACTGCTTTTTGGTTGCAATGGAGTACCCTAATACCTCTGATGTCCCTCGTATCCAAAATCTTCCTTGGAGCAGCTGTATGAGGTAATTGTGTCTGACTTGATAAAAAGCCTTGTTGCAGTCTGAAAAGAAAATCTATACAGGCTGATTCTTATCCATGCACTTTTAAACCAACACATTTAGGGCAAACAATGTTTCTTTAAATATAGAAATCTTAAATATATTTGCCCAATTTATCTATAAATTTATCTAGAAATGTTGTTAACTTTTGAAACTGAAACACTTAGAGGCTGATAGGAAGGACTTTGTACTTATGATAAATGTTTAAAGGTTGACATAAATAATAGTTCTTAGCCAATTATCATTATTCTAATTTAATCTTAACTGTTTCTAATATCTTAAAAGCTACGAAGAGATTTAACCATTAATGATCTAAAAAACAAACTTTTAAATATATATTTTTACTAACCCCAATACTAACAAAAAATTGCTTACACTCTTACTTAAAGATTAATGACAAAAATACGTGAACACAAGCATTTCGTCCCGCATATAAGTCCAGAAAAGGCAGCGAGCTTATTTTTTCCCTTGAGAGTAGTTTAGTAGGTGATGGTCTTTTCATTATCTATGTTCATTACACCCTGATGGAAAGTTTTCCTGGAAAAATCCACTATGTGAATGGAATAACATAGTATACGAAAGAAAAATTACTAGGTTGCCTTTTTTAAAAAATGTATAGCGTTTGAAACAGCTGAGTAAATATAAAAGGTGTCTTAGTTTATTCTACACACACTTTGAATTAATAAAAGTTTTTACTTATATAAATATCTATTATACATAGATGTTAGGTTTTATACATATTTTTTTCCATTTTTTGACAGCGCATATAGGCTTGTATAAAGCCTGAGTACTAGGTACTGTGAGTGCCGGGTTTACTGTGCAGATGTTTAATCCATTTCAGCCCCCAGTTTCGTCGAGATTGTCCAAGTACCGAAACATGGAGATATTGCATTTTAACGGCACATTAGAAAACGTAAAAGTGCCATCACGGATGTTATACAAATAACTATTTCCACTGTAATTCCCCCCTCCCCCTTCAATCAGTGTGGGGGTAATATCGTCCAGACTTGGAACATATGGTTTAAAGTGGATTCCGAACCACAACCAATGATATATATTTTGTTTTATCTTGGGACAGTCTACGAAGGCTGATGCTTAAGTACTAACGTTCCGTGGGTGTCTTAAGTGTGGTAAGAGGGAGTTTGTTCACACGGGATTTAAATATTTGGAAATTGGGAGGAGAAGGAAAAACTTCTGCGGGCAGCAGATTCCATAGTCTTGACACTCTAGGGATGAAGGAACGAAGAAAGCGGTAAGTTAGGAGCCTCTCCAACTGAACTGTAAAAGGACGCATAAAAGTTGCACTACGTGTTGCTCTGCTGGGAGCTGCCAGAGAAGGAATTATGCTGGCCAACTCCTCTGAGCAGAAGCCATAAAAATACCTATAGAAGAGCGATAGATTTCCTTTCTGTAAGCGTGAGATCAATAATAAGACGAACGGCTCTTCTTTGAATGGAGTCCAGAATGCTAAGTGTTGTAGGGGACGCCATTCCCCAGACATGAAAACAATATTCTAAAGAGGGTCTGATTTGGGATACATACAGAGTATACAGATTGGAAGAAGAGACATACTTTCTGGCTCGAAAGAGAAATCCAAGCTTTTTTGAAGCTGCCGAGGCTATGGATGTAATGTACTTGTGCCAGTTAAGGTTATTCTTAAAAGTAACACCGACAAGATTAAACGACTCTTTGTTCTGCAGAGCTTGGCCGCTCATATGTAACGGATGAGCATTGGCAGACTTTTTCCGCGATAGCGAACATGACTGTGTTTTCAAGGCATTAAACTGAACAAGATTTTTTGCGCCCCAATCCAAGATAAGTTTAAGGCCTTGTGATAGAGATATCTGCATTGACCTGCGCTTGTTTTCCAAATCAGAATTTCATGGTGGCTTAAGAAATAATAATAGTGATTACTGGCCCTATTTAGCTACTGACCGTGTCCAGCGTTGGGTAACCGTAATTCTTAAGCCATATTTTATTTAAAAGGACTCATTTTTACTTTTGTAATATTTAATAGATGTAATTATTATGTTGCTTTAGTACGTTTTTGTTAAGATTACTCGCCTTGAAATTTTCTAGAAAATGGGACCACTTTGGTCCTGGTCCCGGTGTATAACGAACTGAGCCTGCTCAGCCCTATTGACCTCTACGAACTTGCAAATCGCCTGACACAGAAAAAAACTAAAAAACCCTAAAAAATTAAGAATATTAATCTACGTTTCGGTGGCAACTTGGCCACCGTTGTCAAGATAAAATTAAAAGAAAGACAAAATAGAAATTAAAACTAAATTTTTAAGAAATCTTGGTTTAAAAATCTAGAAAATTCTGAAAGTTTTTGTTCTGTCATAAATGACATAAAAACGTCATAAACTTTAAAAAAGCTTTCAGAATTTCACAAATTTTTAACCAAAATTTCTTAAAAATTTGGTTTTATTTTCTATTTTGTTTTCTTTTAATTCCATCTTGACAACTATGGCCGATTTGCTACCGAAACGTAGATTAGTATTCTAAATTATTTTGTTTTTTTTTGGGGTCTTTCTTTTTTCTGCGATCTGCAAGTTCATAGGGGTCAATAGGGCTGAACAGGCTCAGTTCGCTATACCCTGAGACCAGGAAAGAAGTGCTTCCATTTTCTAAAATAATTTAAGACCCTTTTAAAAAGTGAAATTTTAAAAATTCCACTGTCAAAAAGGACTTTAGTTAAAAACGACATTAGTCAGAATAACAATGCTTTATTTCCATTTGTTAAGAATGAAAATTTTACAAAATTAAAAAAAAAATATGTTATGGAGTCGATCGTTACTTGATGAGATCCATATTAAGTAAATACGTAAAAGAAACAACTATAACGTTTCAAATCTTCACAATTACGAATTGTGAAGATTTGAAACGTTATAGTTGTTTATTTTACGTATTTACTTAAAAAAAAAGTTAAAAAAAACTTGATATATGTTCTAAATTGCTATTGCATAGCAAAAAAGTGTAGCTTTTGCTAAAAAAATATAGCAAAATAGATTTTTTTAAGGTTATCTATTTAAAATGTAAAGAAAATAATCTTTTCCGTGTTCGTGTCTTTGAGGTTTAGATCCCGTGAGATAAATTAATTTGCTAGATAAGAGTACACATAAATTAAAAGTTACTGGTTTTAAAAAGATGTGGTTTATACTATTTTTTATCTAGAATAAAAAATGTCCCTACAGGGTGGCCAAACAGAGCTGGGACTAATCCATTAAAAAAATCGATTTATGGATCCGAATCCTCGTAAAGGAATCGAATCACCAATACGAATCACGATTTATCACGGATCATCTACATGAATGTCCAATATTGCGCACATAAGAAAAAAAAAGTTGAAGATGGCGGACAAGTGACGAAACGTTGGATGTCCAATCTGAAAGCACTATCAGACAGGGTATAAAAATGGCCAAATGTGCACTTTATTTTAAAATCCGTTTTGAAATAGAGCCAGGAAATGTTAAAAATAATATTTTAAAAATTCGGCTTTTTCCGGATATTTTTGAAAGCATTTGGAATTGTAAAACCTCGTAAACGGCTATCCTTAGCCACTAATATGCGACTAATAAGGACCCAATGATAAAGATCGAATTTTATTACAGGTAAACGCCCCTTTTAATATTTTACACAAGCTCAGATAAAATACGCAACGTTGTTACCCAAAGATAACAAATTAAAGCATTTTTTCTCGGAGACCGACAATTTTTTGCCCGGTAGTGACTTAGCTTAACATCCGTCATCCAAAATTTACCACGCATTACATCGTGTACGAATAATGAAATCCTGCGGCTACGGCAGCCATTTATTTTCCTGCAACCTGCAGAACTCCTGCGTTGTAACTGGACACCGACGGCTTTAATTAATCTTCAGCAAAACCTTTCTCTCCGGATTCGAGCTGGTGTTTTATGTGTTTTAATAAAAAATGTCAGCTTGTGTGTATTTTTACATATTTCACCAGGATTTTCTTTTGCACCGTCTTTAATATGTAGGTAATTTAGTACAATTTATCATTTTTAAATAATTTTCTTTGTTAAAGCAAAGCATTTAATGGCTTTACCCATATGGCAATTAAAGCAATCATTCATAAGGTTTTTAACATTTTTTTTATGTTAGCCCTCAAGACCAATACAAAAACATTTTTGTCAGGTTTATTTGGTGACATTTACTTTTAAGTATTTAGTTTATAAACAGATAAATAAGTAGCGTTTTTCAAATTTTGAATTTTTGTCTTCTCCTCAACAAGATCAGTTTTTAACCCTACTACGCCTGTTGGCATTAACGCATTTTCTAAAAATGTTTTAATAGCACAAGTAGACATAATTTTAGTAACATGGATGAGAATGCTTATTTTGCATATTATTTAGAAAGTTATTAAAACACTTTTTTCAGAAATGGAATAGCACATCCCATTTTGAAGTACCTGCTTTTCTTTTATATAATGCGATCTTTAAAATCATTTTTACCTACCTTACGACCGGAAAGTACAACAAGACTACAGGGGGGTTATTTTCACAGTATTGTACGAACCTTTAAGATTTTTATTTTTTACTGAAGTTTAGTTGGTTTCTGTCTCGTTTACAGTACAGTCAGTGTAAAAGTCGATCACATAAATTTAGTGCAGTGAATGTATCGCAAGAAAAAATCTATTCCGTTTGCTGTTCCTATAATGTGATTGCTACTTTTGCATTACTCAAACAAAAGGGATTTCAAAAAAGCATGAAGACAAAATGGAGTATTTTTTGTATAATACATTAAATATGCCACCCTTGTTAATCCAAAAAAAGGTGCTGCTACCGCCTCTCCTTATTGAGCTTGGACTAATGAAAAATTTTGTCAAAGCCGTGGAAAAAGAAGGTAGTGGTTTCCACCTAAGAGAAATATTTCCTCAACTAAGTGATGCAAAATTAAAAGAAGGCATATTTATTGGACCTCAGATAAGGAAGCTCCTAGATGATCTCCGTTTTCAAGAACAATTATTAAATAAAATAGGAATTGGCAGTGTTTTGTATAGTCTGTCTCAAAGTATATCGTTATGGCTTTTGACGGACCATACCCCAATAAACCTTTAACGATTTTATTACCTATTATTATTGGGTAAACCCATTTGTTCATAAGGGCAGGGGTGGGCCAGGTATTTCTTGAGTATTAACCATTGGGCATATAAATATTTTGGCTAATATTTTAGTGGCAGTGTTGAATAACCGTTTTTACTGTGCGTTTCGAAAAAGTTGTTTTACGAGAATATAACTATGTCGCGTCGAAATTATTTGTCATTAGATGCAAAACAGGTGGTGAAAAATGTGTATGAAACTTTAATCAGTAGAGGTCTAATTAAACAAGAAGCTTTAAAAGAAATCTGTCTACTTACAAAAACTCCAATATCATCGATAAGGGATATTATTATTAGTGAAGAATTGAACAAAAGAAAAAAAACGTAGTGATTTTCAATCTCACCATATAGACAATAGTGATCAGGACCTAATAAGAAGAAAAATATATTGTCTTTATGAAAGCGGAGTTATTCCTACCTTGGATAAAGTGAAGAAGAAGCTAGCCGAAGACGAAACCAATATAAATATTAGCCGTGCCACTCTCCATATAGTTGTTTGTAAAATGGGATTTAAATACTGCAAAATAGACAAAAGACAAGTAGTAATGGAATCGCACAGATTACGCACTTGGAGATTTAATTACCTTCAAGAAATTAAAAGATATAGGTTAGAAAACAGATCCATAATTTACCTTGATGAAACATGGTTTAATTACACACGACACAGTATCCAAAGGATGGGTTGATTCCAGTCAAAACTGTCAGACGAAAGCACCTTCAAATAAAGGAAAACGCATTACCATAATACACTCTGGTTCAGAAGACGGATTTGTCCCAAACTGCTTGCTGTTGTCTGCAAAGAATATTAAGGATTCTAGCTTGGATTATCATGTGGATACAAGTGCAGAACTTTTTGAAAACTGGTTTCAAAATTATCGTTTAAAAAATATTCCAAACAATAGTGTTATTGTCATGGATAACGCAAGCTACCACAGCCGTCTGCTACACAAAGCACCAGCTTCATCAAGTTCAAAAACTGAAATCCAGGAATATTTGTTAAAAAATGATATTTATTTTGAATTCAGTTACAAAAAAACGCATCTTTTGGAAGTCCTAAAATCATATGCAATTAAAAAACAATATGTACGTGATAATTTGGCTGAACAGGCTGGGCATACTGTCTTACGGCCTCCTCCGTATCACTGTATGTTTAACCCATAGAGCATTTGTGGAATGTAAAATCAAAGATAAGAGCAGAAAATGTTACACCTACTCTAAGTCCCAGTGTTATAAATTTGATAAAAAATGTAATTACTAACATACCAGTTAAGAGCTGAAAAAATTCACTACAGCACATTATAAAAATTGAGGACTCTTACATTTCTATCCAAAACAACATAAATCCTATTGTAATTAATCTCAATGATGACTGATAGTGAAATCAGAATTAGATTTAGATATTTAGATTAAAAATGTAATTATGTATAGATAATGCAGTTATAAATTTATTAAAACTTTGCATATATTTAATTTCTTAATGTAATTTTAAGATTATACTTACCTAAATAAACAATAAATAATAAATCTTTATATTATTTAAGTCCGTCCATAATGTTCTGTCCTTTAAACCTGCCGATCCGCAGTATTATTGCTGTCGGCAGGTATAATCCATAAATGAAGGCAAGAGCTAACACGATATACTTTGAGACCGACTATACGTATAGTAAAAGGATTTCTGGACAACAAGAAAGATGAAGATTATAAAAGCCTCATAGATGAACTGTTGAAAACCTATGAATTACTAGGGTGACGCATGTCTCTATAATTACATTTTTGCACTTTCATTTGATTTTTTCCCGGAAAATTTGGGTGCAATAAGCGACGAACAAGGAGAGAGGTCTCACCAGGACATCGTGACGATGATACCAGGGACGCTGGAACCCATCTATGTTAGGCGACCACTGTAGGTATTTAAGAAGGGATGATGCTACAGAACCCAAAAGGAAAAAATGAACGTATTTGTCGCTGTATTATATCTCGTGCAATATATTTTTCATTCATATAACAACCAATCCTTAGTAATGTCTTTGCATAGATTTCACACGTTTTATATGTTTATATTAGATATTATAACAAAAAAACTGTACGTGTTACAGTAATAAGCTTATCATTTTCGGATTTGGGACTCTAAAATAATTCAAACCAACCTATTTTCATCAACGTTACTTTACAAAAATTTAAATTTGTAGACTTGTGAAATAAGTTACTTCTTTTTTTAAAAAGATATCATGTAGCTCCATTTACAGAGATTTTTCTGTACCTAAAATTTAACAACAGACCACCGGTTTTATCTTTTAAAAAGTACCTAGTGCAAAGAACATAAAAAAATGTATAAAAGTTAGCATTTCTTTCTTTCTCTCCTTTTATAGTGAGGACTTTCATTTAACTGTAATTTAATTGCAACATTAACAATAAGTTTTTTTTCTGTTAATTTCTGTTGTTGAACGGTATGACTTTAGTTTTCTGCAGACAAAAAGTCTCTTTCAACGGGCCATAACTCGCTTAATAATGCAGCTACAGAGATTAAAAAGAAACAATTCTATGTATTTCTTAATTTACTTAATTTTGTTTCAGACACTTTTTTGCTACATTGTAGCAAAAAAAGTATCGTTAGCAATCGTTTAAAAACACAAAATGCACTTTTTTTAATAATTATTTGTCATTTTTATTTAAATTTATAAAAAAAATGAACGAAACATTGTTTTTTTTTTGGTTATTTAGGATGTAAGAATGTTCACTCCCGTGAAAGGGTGTAATCCACCCCTAGGAAAAAAATCATCTGCAATATATTACTTTTGTTCTATCCAAATTTCAGATTTTTTAATATTAAGTCAAAAAAATTGCAAGGGAAAAACCGTCACTGACTGTACTAGACTTTTGATAAGCCTTTGTAGGCTGTGATAAGAATAAAGAAATATGGTTAAAATAATAATGAATCTGTTTATGACCAAAGGTCGTTTAGAGTCAGTGTTATATGAAAATTGTTGTCTAGTTTATTTATTGCAATAACACCACTTTACATACCAAAAATATCAGACTTAGAGATGTGATATATGATTTTTGATGTATTTTTGCCTTGTAAAAACAAATTCGTGGTAGGAATATGGCCATTAGGTCTCAATTTTTTTCCTAACTTTAAAAAACGGGTGTGCAACACCGAAAATACATGAGAAAACAACAGCAAAAATAAAGCAAATTTTTTTTTAATGACAATTTATTAGAAAAGAACATAAAAATAAATATTCATCCTCTGAATTGATGTGTTACAAGTTTTTTTTTAAACTCAAACAAATATTATTTTCTTTAAATTAACAGATTAGCGCCCTGATTACGAATCCGAAGTCAGATTTGTAATAAACAACATGGCGGGTCCAGTATGGCGGGCCAAATTTTAAAGCGCTTGGTGTACGGGGGTTTTGGAAGTCGTATAAATTGAAATCAAATTTTCAAATTTATAATAGTGGATTCAATAGGCGGACGAGATTTTCAAAAATCATTCAGCCATATGAGATTCGCCATTTTAAATTTTAAAAATCAGACCCCAAATTCGTTATTGGCGATCATTATCACCCCTATGTACTAAATCCGCTATCTTAAATTTTGCAAATCTGATTTCGGATTCGTAATCAGCGACCCCCAAAACCCTGTATACCAAATTTGGCGCAAATCAGTTGTTTTTAAGTAATAATTAATGACTTGAATGAGATAACAAAAAACGTCACGTGATACATTTATTCTAAGGAGAGAATTTTATTTTTAAGGTCTTTTTCTAGTAAATGTACATTGGAAAAATAAAAAAAATCTCTGTTTTTCCAGGGGTTTTTTCATGTATTTTTGGTGCTCTAGACCTGTTTTTTGGGGTTAGAAAAAAATTGTGACCTGATAACCAATTTTCGATCAAGGATTCATATTTAGGAGGCAGAAGTATATCGAAAACTATATTTCACATTCCTAAATTCGATCCTTTTTTGCTTTTGTAGAGTGCTGCAATAGTACAATAGAGTAAAAATATGGTTTAATAGAAAAATGCTTACCTTTTACTTTAGTTTATAATTATAAATCTTTAAAGACATAAGTTACGAGTTTTATACTAAGTTTTTAATGACAATGCCTACTATATTTAAAAAAAAGTCTGGAAGGCATAATTTGCTTTTTTAAATTGATATAAAGTTTTCCATCAAGGAATTATTTAAAACAGTTAACTTTAAGCTCCATCGCACTTAATTAAGCCTTCAAGCTACTAAAATTTTCAGAAACGCGTTAAGCTAAAAACCTAATAATAAACGCAATAGAAACAGGCTTTCTGTTGGCAGAACTGATAAATGCCCTGCAAAGCTCCCCTACAGATTTAGCGAGCTTTTCTTAAGTCGGCTGTATAAAGTTTGTGCCAGGCCTATGATGCTATATTTAGAATTTTCCTTCGGAAATATTTTTATTGTATTAAGCTCCTTGTTGCTGACTAAAAGTACAAAAATACTTATTTTTAAAATATTTTATTAGTTTATTAGGATAATTTAAAAAACATAATAAATTAAATTAGTTAAATTAAAAAAGGACCTATTATTACAGGTACATTTAAAAAATATATTTGTTTGTCAAATAAAATATTAATATATACATACGTAACTAATTATAGAACTTATTTAAAATGATAATTAGATTAATTTTTATTATTTAAATTTTAATACAAAAAACATAAAAAATTACAATACAGGGTGATCGGCACATGAGCAGACATACGTAAATCTGAGATAGGTGGGGCCGTCTTTTTTATCTTGGGACAGTCTACGAAGGCTGATGCCTAAGTACTAACGTACCGTGGGTGTCTTCTGTGTGGTGAGAGGGAGTTTGTTCACACGGGACTTAAATTTTTGGAGATTAGGTGGAGAAGGAAATACTTCTGCGGGTAGCAGGTTCACAGTCTTGACACTCTAGGGATGAAGAAACGAAGAAAGCGGGAAGTTCGGGGCCTCTCTAAAAGTTGCACTACGTGTTGCTCTGTTGGGAGCTGCCAGAGAAGGAATTATACTGGCCAATTCCTCTGAGCAGAAGCCGTGAAAATACCTATAGAAGAGCGACAGATCCCCTACAGCTCGACGATGGGCAAGAAGAGGAAGCCTTTCTGTAAGCGTTGGATCATTAATAAGACGAACGGCTCTTTTTTGAATGGAGTCCAGAATGCTAAGTGTTGTAGGGGACGCCATTCCCCAGACATGAGAACAATATTCTAAAGAGGGTCTGATTTGGGATACATACAGAGTGTACAGATTGAAAGAAGAGAAATATTTTCTGGCTCGGAAGAGAAATCCAATCTTTTTAGAAGCTGTCGAAGCTATGGATAAAATTTGTTTGTGCCAGTTGAGGTTATTCTCAAAAGTAACGCCGACTAGATTAAACGACTCTTTGTTCTGCAGAACTTGGCCGCTCATATGTAAGGGATGAGCATTTGCAGACTTTTTTTGCGACAGCGAACATGACTGTGTTTTCGAGGCATTAAACTAAACAAGATTTTTGGCGCCCCAATCCAAGATAAGTTTGAGGTCTTGTGAAAGAGATATCTGCATTGACCTGCGCTTGTTTTCAAAATCAGAATTACACGGTGGCTTAAGAAATTGAATACTAGAGTGGAGGGTACTAACGTCAGCAAAACCATGAATGGGATTGATTGTGGAAGAGAGAAGATCGTTAATGTGTAAAAGAAACAGCGTGGGTGCCAGCACTGAGCCATGGGGCACCTCAGCATTAATTTCGTAAAAGCAGTGCCATCTACACTAACTGATATACGTCGATTAGAAAGGAAACTGGAAAGCCAAGAGCAATGCTTAGGTGGAAGACCGTAAGAAGGAAGTTTGTTAAGAAGCCCATCATGCCAGACCTGATCGAGAGCTTTGGATATGTCAAGAGCAACGATCTGGGATTCACCAAGAAACTCAAGGGACTTGTTCCAGTTGTGTGAGACAAAGGAAAGAAGATCAGCAACAACAAACAACTGAAAGAAGAGATATAGGTCTATAGTTAGAAGGGAGAGTTTTGGATCCTTTTTTGGGGACCGGTTGCACACGTGCAGCTTTCCAACTCTCCGGAAAAATGCCCGTGTCGAGAGAGATTCGAAAGAGGCTATGCGGTCAACACAGATATTTTGACCCGGGGCCCTTAGATTTTTTTTAAATTTTTAAAACTTTTTTTTCTAAAATTTTCAATTTTTGAATTTCAAATTTAAATAACTTTTTAAAAAATCATGAAACTGATAACATTTTTATTTAATTTTAATCTAGAATAATACTAGAATCATACAAATTAAATAATTTTGGCCCATGACCGCTACAAAGAAAAATACCGGCCCTCAAACCACAAAAAAAATTCTAAGAGCCAACTTTGCATTGCATTGAAAAAAACTAAAAATGATCGAGTATTTTTAATTAGTCAAAAATATCTTCAGTTCATGCCCTTGCGAACGATATGCAATAACCACAATTTGCTTAAAACAGCAAGAGTTATGTGTCAACCTTATTAAGGTGGGCATTTTTTTACGAACTACTTTTGAGGTTAGTGCATTTTTTGCACTAAAAACATATAGGAGCTACTAAATGATATTAATTTTATAATTTATTTATAAAAGTTGTTCGAATTGCCTACACTCCATTATTTATACACGCTCGACATCGTTTTCTTATTTCTACTGTAGTTACTCCTAGCAACATCTCTTCTTCCAGTATTTGAAGTGCAGCATTTATGCGATTTAATAAATCTTTACGATTTTTTACTACCTTTACGTAAACTAATTTCTTGGCTCTTCCCCAAACTTGAAAATCGAGTGGGGTGAGGTCTGGCGACCGTGGAGGCCAGGGAATTGACCGCCGCGGCCAATCGCGGGTAAAGTTGACAAATAACTCTTGCTTTTTTTAAGCAGATTATTGCATATCGTTCGAAAGAGCATAAATTAATTAAAGATGATTTTGACTAATTAGAAATACTTGATCATTTTTAGTTTTGTTTTTAATGCAATGCAAAGTTGACTCTTAGAGTTATTTTTTACCTCTTTTGTGGTTTGAGGGCCCGTATTTTTCTTCGTAGCTGTCATGAGCCTCAATTATAAAATTTGTATGATTCTAGTATTATTCTAGATTAAAATAAAATTAAAATATTGTCAGCTTTATGATTTTTCAAAAAGTTAGTTAAGTTTGAAATATTTAAATTACAAATTTTTGAAAAAAAATTCTACAAAACATTCTTAGTGCCCAGGTCAAAATATCTGGATGGACTGCATAGCAACCTATCTTATATTTACGTATGTCTTCTCATGAACTGAACACCCTGTATATTACTCATTCCATTGTAAGTGATTGTATATTTGTTCGTGTTATTTCAAAGTCGTAAGTGTGCAAGTTTTACAATAATTTTCAATTTTTCCTGCTAAGAAAATATAAAATTTAAACAGTTTATTCTGCCAAATTTACAAATAAGTATTTCTGTTAAATAGAGAGCAATGGCGTACAGTATTTTCACATATGTGCCAACAATCACATTCGTGATTTTGGCTTCTTAGTCTTTTTCGATTATATTACGTTGGTGTTATGAATATAGCTTTTTAATTTAGCTATTAGAGCGTAGTCAATAAAATTACCACAATTAAGTTTTTTTTTGCGATTTTTATTTTTTTAGACTTAATTCTAAGGTTTAAAAAACTAGAAAATTTAATTTAATTTCACCAAAAAGTGCCTTTTTTAAGATTTCTGATACATCAAATAATTGTATGTATTTTAAAAATGCCTTTTTACAAATCAATTTAAGAAATAAAATTGCTTTAAATAAATTTTTAAAATGCTCTTCTGTAAAAACTAAGAAATACACTCTTAAGTTTGGCGTAAGGGGAGGATTTGAAATGGCTATAATAGTATTATTCTTATAGAATCCCAAAGAACACATAAAAAAATAATTAAAATTGGAGCAAAAGAGATACAGCATAAAACTAAATTTTCTTAATGGTACCCAGAATTTATTGGTTTGTCTTTAAATACTTCTTATTTTTTGATAAGTTTAAATAAAAAGAATTTCGTATTTATTTTAAGTAACACCATGTATTAATTTAATTTATATGAGAAATTAGCAACTTAAATTGAATCACAGAAAAAGATAACAATACAGGTTGATTCCTAAGTTATGGCTTTTTGAACTGTGTATAAAACTCGTTAAAATAAGCAATTTTTTTAAATATTTTTTTTCAAAAACCCAAAAATAACAAAGCTACATACATTTATTTTAAAGTGTGTCTAGTACGGGCCTGGGCATAAAAAAATAGTTTATTTTTTATTTACGCTGGTTTTTTGTCTTGTTAATCACGAAGTAGGAATCAGTCGCATTGCTTTTACCGGACGAGGCGAAGATCAATATTAATTTTAAATCATTGTTAAATCGCAAAAATGGCACAATCCAAAAACAATGAATACGTGGATATGTTCCTTATTTATGGAGAGTGTCGTTAATCTGCGACCGTTGCTTCGAGATTGTACGCGAGACAGTTTTCCTTGCGGGCTTATTCTGGACCCAAGTACTTGGGTGATTGCAAGTCAGGTCGGTTTAAGTAAAAAAAAATGTGGGCAACATTGCGAGGAAATTACGATCAACGTGTCCAAGCACTACAGTCCAAAGACTTCTTGGGCGGTGACAACTTACTTAAGACAGGACCGTACTCGACACACTAAATGAATGTAAGATCCTTATTTTTTAAGTATTTTGAAAAAGAATATTTAAAAAAGTTGTTTATTTTAATGAGTTCTAAATACAAAAAAAGCGTTAACTTAGGAATCACCCTGTATATACCCAAAATTGGTAAGAAATATATAATAAAATTAAATAAATACTGTTGTTACTAAAACTAAATAATATATTATATTAAAACCTACCGCAAAAAGTTAGTCTCTTTAGAACTGATTCAATAAATAAGGTGCCTCATTTTATTTTAATTTTGTTTATTTTAAGTATTCCCTTTAATTTACGGAAAAAACACAAGATGTATGAGTTCTAAAATAAAAAATAAAAGGCTTATAGCTTACATATTGCGATTTCCACTGATCTGGAATTATTGACTGACTAAAAAGCGGTAAGCTAGTCTTTAGATCTAATTTTAAATAGGTATTTTACACAAAAGTATTTTAAAATAGAATTTAAAAAAGCAAACAATATACTCCTAATGCAAAAACAAGTTAGTTTTAAAAAACTATTTAATTTCGTGCTTAAAAAGATCATTCTGGTATACGATTTTTTTATAGCACAGGTTTTATTTATTAGGTAGCATAGCTTTTGGATGTTTAAATGTAATCATATTATTACAGAATCAACATATTATAAAATAATAAATAGGTTTTAAAAAATTAAGTTTATTGTTTATTTATATATAATAAAAATATATATATTTAAAATTTATATATAATAATACTTTTTATTTAAAAGTTATATAGTATATATATTAATAAATAAATATTAAATTTTCTAATAAGATATAATAATATTTATAAATATTTATAAATTTAATATATCAATATATTTAAATATTTATCAAATTGTATATATTAAAACTTATTATTAAAATTTTTAAATTAAAAATTTAAACAAAATTAAATTTAAATATAATGTAATAAAATTTAATATATTTATTACTATTATATTATATATTATTATTATTAAATACAATATAAATATATAATTTAAAATTTATTAATTATATTATTTATATATATATATTATATATATATATATATATATATATATATATAATATATAATATATATAATATATATATATATATATATAATTATATATATATATATATATATATATATATATATATATATATATATATAATAGTTATATATTTTATTATTTATTAATAGCTAATAATATATATTATAAAAAAGTTTTAAATATAATAAAATGATATATTTTAAAAAACTTTTAAATTATTTATATATACAATTATGATAAAGTTCAATAAAATTTTTTATTTAACTAAATTAGTTAAAAATATGTAGTCATTTGAAATAACAACCACCTATTAGAAAACATTATTTAATTAAATAGTAATTAAAGCTTTAAAAAATTAGGGAAGCATTTTTAGATGCATGTAATATATGTAAAATTAGCACAATAAAGCCTAAAAACATTTTATTAGTAAATTATATTGTTTGTTATAAAAAACCCTAATATTTGTAGTAGTAATTTCCTATTTTTACTTTTATACAAGTTTTTTGTTGCGGTTATCTGTACAAAACAAGAGCAATTCCAAGTGAACAGTTGGAAAAATTTTGCAGTAGAGAACTTGACCATTTCTAAAGTATTTTATTATGTTTTATCAAAATCTCAGGAATTGAACTTTTTAAGTTAATTTTTCCTGACTTTAATGTACCTTTTTAACATTTTGGGTGTCATTGTTATTTGGTTTTATTTCGTTAAAATATATGTGTTTATAAAAAATAAAAATACTTACCAGGGGTAATAAAGGGGTAACAAGAGTGGGCTTCCAAATGGTGATGGCACTGTTCAAGGTCGTGGTCTGGGAGGGGCGGAGGATATTCTTCTTCTGGAGATCTTTCCGAACCGTAGCCTTGATCTTGACAAAGGGCTGTCTGAGCATCTGAGAACTTCCAGTGGAGTGGGGCGCCGTCACCCAAAGGAGGTATCCTTTCAACCTAGAAAAAAATGAGTAATGAAAACTTGTTATATTTTAAAACAAATTTATTATTAATTCAATAAATAACACAGGCCCACAAAGAGAAGTGGGGTATGCTGGGTGTCGGACTAGAATTTTCTGGCGTATTTTTTTTCGCTGAACACGAATGAGAAGTTAAAATTGGGGGTCAAACAGCAAAAACAGGAGAAAAGGTGTAATCTAAGATATTAACGATATTTATTTAAATTTAAAACGTCAATATCTTAAAAAAAAAGAATTACGAAACTTTATGACATAAACTATGTATTTTTATAAGACCTTTACCTCTAGTTATATAACCTTTTTGTCTAAGTGCAATATTTTTCAAGTTATAATCAAAAAACCGCACAATTTTAAGGTTTTCTAGAAAAAATTAAAAATTTATTTTTTGTTATTTTTGGATTTTTTTTTGCAAATTTTTAGTAACTTGAAATTAAAATAAATAAAATAAATGATTAATTCTAAAAACCACCCAAAAATCACATTAATAAAAAATAATGTTTTTTTCCTATTTTGGACTGAATTTGTTTGTCAAAATAACATTTTCGTTTATATCTCCTTTATTATTTATCTTATTAAAAATGTTTATATAACTTTTTATTTATACAATTTAAAAAGATTATTTTTTTGTTCTATGAAATCTCTCATACTTTATTTAGTCGTAGTCCAAACATTTCGTGGTAGCAAGTTTCTGCCGGTAAATGTCCAGTGTCGGTTTTTTGGTTTTGTTTGATTTTTTGCTGTTTAACCCCCAATTTTGACTTTGGATTTATGTTCAGCGGAAAAAAGTACGACAGAAAATCTTAGTTTGACACACAGCAAACACAACCTTTTTTTGTGGACCTGTGTAATGAATAAAAATATTTTGCAAAATAAACACTTTTTCTTAAAACGATCAAAGCTTAATATTTGCAAAGATCAGATACCTTAAAAAATAAGTCTGAATGTGTCTAGATAAAGCAAAGTTTCGAACGCGGCCACCTACATTAGCAATATAGATTATCAAAAGAATATGACAAGAAAAAAAAACAATAACGGAAATGTTATTGTGTGATTTTTAAAATTGGAAATACTTTTAGTGGGTGTATTGGTATACCTTCGTGCAACCAATAAGTAAGACTTTTTTAAGTACAACAATTAGGGTGTCTACATTTTTTAAAAATAACTTATTGGCCATAGAGCATAAAGCATAATAAGTGGCTTAAAAAAAACTCCTTCTTTAAATCTGTTTTCTTAAATATTAAACGTTTATTAAATTATAGGGTAATAGTTTACTTTTTCTTCTGTAAGAAAAGTGTTAGAATCAAAAAAAGATCGTGTCTCGACGGTTTGCATATCTTTATGTTTTAGGATCCCTAGATTACGAAAAACATTGTTTCCCATTTGCGTCTATCTGTCGGACTGATGTCGCCATGATTGCCAACAAGGAATGCGATTATAATTTAAACCATGTATTACCTTTAAAGAGTAATCATTTTTGGGCGAACAATATTGATTAAAAGGAAACGGGTAAGAGGGGGTGTAAGTTAATAATTTATGTATATTTAAATAATTTTGCTCTTATTTCACTTTTAATACCCCTGGTGTTAAAATTATTGCCGGTATTTTTTTTAAGATCACGAATGTTTTTGTTGTAAAAATTATCCCGAGGCGACGACAAGGGAGAATTTTCAAAACAAAAACATAAGTGAAACCAAGAAATAAATTTACCAGATATTAATTTTTAACACGTGGGGTATTCGGTAAAAAAAATTCACACCTTTGTCGATTAATTAAAAATAAAACTTACTATGACAGTTGTCGAACAGATGCAGTAACAAAAATTCGTGAACACAAGCTGGCATCAAAATACTACATATATATTTATTAAAACACAGAGATTTATTAAAAGTAGAATCACTGATCTATTCTCCATTGAAGAAGGAAGCAGTGACAGAGAAATTTAAAACATTTCTTGGACTTCTAAGTTTTTGTGATATTCAATTTTAAAGTCTTTGTTTTATTTATAAGAAACTAATAAAAAAAACATTTGAAGTAAACAACAAAATATTTTAATTTTCTTTTGAGTAACGCATTTTTATTGCTTTAATTTGGACAACATTTAAATACAAAACATAATATCTAAAATTTTGTGTTTACATAGTTTCAACTAGCTTTTAAATAAAATACTTAAATATATATTTCCGGTTATTTTAGCTAAATGTAAGGCATCTTTTATTTTTTAAATGCAGTTTATTTTAGCCTTTAGTAACTTATTTATATTGCTAATATTTGCGGTCCATCTTTATTTCTGTTTCAGTATATTTATAGAATTTATTTTAAAATATTTAAATAAAAAATATAAAAATCAAATCATAAAATGTCGTAATTCATAATATCAAAAGTTGACAGAAAATTTTCCACTTATTAAATTCATGCAGCCTACCCACAACGAAAAATTTACCAGGATAAATCACTGTCATCAACAAAATAAAGAAATTTGACTGGTCTATATAGATGTAAAATTTTTACCCGCAATACCCCTAGTCATAAAATTATTGCCGGTAAATTTTTTTAAGGTCACGAATGTGAAAAATTTACCAGGATAAATCACTATCGTCATGGTAACATCAAAAAAATAAAGAAATTTGTTTGGTCTATATATAGAAAATATGAAATTTTCACTCGTAATACCCCTAGTGTAGTTCAGGGAATTTAGGAAAAATAGCGGAAATATTTTGAGCCAGCAGATATCGAGATGCGGTTTTTTGATTTGTGTTCAGAAAGGTCCCAGAAAACGACTCTAGGAAGTCTGGTTCATGCATTTTTTGAAAAATGCCTTCTGGGCCGGAAAATTCATTTTCCAATTGCATCATTACTTGCACCATTATAGGAACGATTGCAAACTCGGAAAAATCGCTCGGAAATCGTTACTCAGGGAGTTTTCGGAACTGCCGAACTCGATTCTGGCATTAGAACTATAAGGTGTGCTCGGGGGTGGCTCTGTGGGGGTGTCCGGGGGGTGAATTGGGGAGAATGGCAGCATGCCTGAAAATCGCTCCAAACTCATTACTCGGGGATTTTTGGGGCTGTCGAACTCGATTCTGGCATTAGAATTACCGGGTGTCGGGGCTCTTGGGGGTGAATTGGAGAAATAGCATGCCTGAAATCGCTAACGATCGGGTGGTTTTCGGGGCTGTGAACTCATTCTGGCATTAGAATTAATCGGTCTCGGGGGTGGCTGTGGGGTGTCGGGGGTGAATTGGGGAAAAGGCAGCATGCCTGAAAATCGCTTTAAACTCGTTACTCGGGGGTCATTTCTGGATTAGAATTACCCGGGTGCTCGGGGTGCTTTGGTGTCGGGTATTGGGAAAGTCCTGAAAACGCCAAAATCTGCATTACGGGGTGTCGGGGTCATTGAAAATTCTGGCATTCCAGAAACCCGTTACTGGGGTTGTCGGGGATGTCTAATTCAATTCTGGCATTAGACTTCCCCGGGAGCGCTCGGAGGTGGCTCTGTGAGAAATGGTAAAGGAGAAAGTGAAAAATCTTAAATTATGAAAATAATACTTTATTTAAACAACAAATAGGAGTTTTTACTAATCTTGAATTATTCATTATAAACTTTAATTTTTAATCTAAATACTAAATATCTTGTTCAAACTCTTCTTCCTCTTCTTTCCGTTCTTCATCTTCTTTCCCTCCTTCATTTTCTTCCCCTTCCTTCTCTTTTTTACAAAATCAAAACATATTTTTTAATTTTTTTTACAAAATCAAAATATATTTTCATAAAAAACAAAACATCACAATATTTATAGCAGAAAATTAATTTGAAAAAAATTTAAAAACTTAAAAAAAACCAACAAAATAATTTATAATTTCTTTTTAACAAATAATTGCTTTATTAATAAAAGACTTTTCTGTTTTCTATTGATAGCAGAAATATTATTGATTTACTGTTTTTTATTTATTTAAGTATATTTTAAATTATATTATTATTTATATTTTCATGGACGCTGCAATCCCCCTCCCCCAGACAACCCCACAGGGGAACCCCCGAGCGCCCCCGGGGCAATCTAGTGCTTTAAATGAATTTGGCGTCCCCGAAAACCCCCGATTAACGAATTTGGAGCGATTTTCAGGCACGCTGCCATTTCTTCCCCATTTCACCCCCCGGACACCCCCACAGACCCACCCCCGAGCACACCCGGGTAATTCTAATGCCAGAATCGAGTTCGGCAGCCCTGAAAACCCCCCGAGTAACCAGTTTGGAGCGATTTTCAGGCATGCTGCCATTTCTCCCCCAATTCAACCCCCGGACACCCCCACAGAGCCACCCCCGAGCACACCCGGGTAATTCTAATGCCAGAATCGAGTTCGACAGCCCCGAAAACCCCCGAGTAACGATTTCCGAGCGATTTTTCCGAGTTTGCAGTCGTTCCTATAATGGTACAAGTAATGATGCAATTGAAAATGCATTTTCCGGCCCAGAAAGCATTTTTCAAAAAATGCATAAACCATACTTCCTAGAGTCGTTTTCTGGGACCTTCTGAACCAATGCAAAAAACCGCATCTCGATATCTGGGGGCTCAAAATAGTTCCGCTATTCGGGCGATTTTAATTTAAATGCCCTGGACTAGTGTTAAAATTATTGCCGGTAAATTTTTTGCAAGGTTACGAATGTGAGAAATTTATCAGGATAAATCAGTGTCGTCATGGTAACATCAACAAAATAAAGACATTTGTTTGGTCTATATAGAAGATGTGAAATTTTCACAGTAAATATGAGCCATTTTTAAGGTACTGAGGCTTAAGGAATTTAAAAATAAACCATTTTTAAATACATTTAGTTTTATTTAAAACAGATGAGGATTAACTTGGTTTTGCTGAATGATGGCAACGAAAAGGTCCTTTATTCAGATTTCGGTTTTTGATCAGATTTTTTTTTCACATATTTTTGCGCAAGAGTATATTTTGTATTAGCAAGGAAAGTTTTTGGAAATAAACTTTTTGTGTTGTTGTTGTTGCATAAAAAAAGCTTTAACGAACGTATTTTGTTAATATTTTTTATTCTAGCTTAAAAAAAAGGTTGTGTAAAATGAAAAAGGATAAAAATATGCTTTTTATTAAACTTGCAGTTAATTAAATTATTTAAAAAACAATTTGGTTTTTTAATAAACACGAAATATTTTTTAATTTTTATTGCATGAGTAGATTTACTTTTCTAGGGAGCTTTGGGGTTAGGAAAGACATACATATTTTCTTAAATTTTATTATTATTTAAGTAAAAATTACAAATACATGTCTTACACACATTTCTGATTGTTTTCACTTTCGCCATTTTTCCAAGAGAGAGAGAGAGAGGGAGAGATGAGACAATAATGCTGTTCAAGTTTAATTTTAAGTGGCGCCATTCGTCGGTGATGTTATGAAACTTATTAGGCTAATTTATGGTGAATGCGCTAGAGAAATGCTACACTTTAAACGTTAATTAAAGTTTTAAATGCGATTTTCACCATTGGAATCTCGGAAATGGTAAGAACCTTGCGTAGTGGAGAGCCCAATAATACACCGTTGAAAAATTGAAGTTATCTTTTGTACTTTCGGAAAAATGGCGAAAAAACTGAATTTTTCGATTTTCGTTTTAATTTTTTTACTAGTTTATTTTAAAAGTTGAAAAAAATCTAAAAATACATTCTCATTGGAACTTTTTGCGCTTCATGTATTCTTCTTCTTTTGGTGCCATATCAGGTCCTCCTAATGTTGGCAATCACAATGGCGAGCTCTGCTCTGTCTTCGGCTAGCCTAAAGGTGCTCTGCGCTACGAATTCCTGTCCACTCTCGAATATTCCTTAATCACGAGGCCTGTCTTCTACCGACCCCTCTATGGCCCTCTATCTTACCCTTCATTATAAGTTGAAGGATACGGTAACGATCCTGAGTATGTGACCCAGATAGGACAGCTTTCGGCATTTAATTGTTATTAGTAGTTCGCGAACGGCGTTTGCTCTATTTAAAACCGCTTCATTTGTCTGCATGGCTACCCATGGAATTCGGAGCATACGTCTATGTAGCCACATATCAAATGCTTCAAGACGACTGCTTTTAAGGTCCAAATCTCTGCTTCATACAACAGTATAGACCATATGTAACACCTAACCATTCACTGGCGGAGTTTTAAATTTTAATTGTTATTACAGAAAAGCGGTCTCATTTTCTGAAAAGTTGCGCGAGCTGACTCGATCCTACACTTGATTTCTTTGTCCGGGTCTGAGATATTCTGTAATGTAACAACCAAGATATTTGAAGTAAGGGACCCTTTCAATGTTTTGACCATTCATTTGCAGTACAGCATCATTATATGGCTTGCGGCTGAAAACCATAAACTTAGTCTTAGTGACATTTATATTTAGTCTCATTTCTTGTCCCTTTATGTTGACCAAGTCTAAAATACGTTGGAGATCCTGGAGATCGTCACATAGGATTGCGGTGTCATCGGCATAGCGAATGGTATTGATCAGCTCGCCGTTAATCTTAACTCCATATTCTTGGTTATGCAGCGCTAGTCTAAATATTTCATCAGAGTACAGGTTGAACAGTAGTAGAGACAGTATACATCCCTAACACCTAATATTTATTTAACAAAGATGAAACGCCCCTATAAGAAATCATGTGCGTTTCTTGTCTAATTCATTGTCTCTTATGGAAAATATGTCTATTTAACAGAAAAATATCAAGTGTTATACATCGTTTTAATTGGAGAACAATCGACGGTCGTATTAAAAAAATAAAGTTAATGACGGTTTAGCGAAAACGAAACTTCGTAAGAAATTTTTTGCCAATAGATGATAGATGAAGTGTAAAAAGTTTTATTAAGAATGTATTTTTAGATTTTTTTACCTTTTGAAATAATCTCGTAAAAAAATAAAAACAAAAATTGCAAATTTCTGTTTTTCCGCCATCTTTTCAAAAGGACAAAAGATAACTTTAATTTTTTAATGGTGTATTATTGAGCTCCCCTATACGCAACTTTACCCCAATTACTTCCACGTATCTCTTACCGTTTCTGAGATCCCAATGGTGAGAGTCGAATTTGAAATACCCTGTATACATAAATATTACGATTTTTATTATAAATAACCCTAATAGTTTCTTAGAATACATAATATAAAAAAAAAAACCAGGTTATTGTTAAAACATAAAAAACACTCTATCATCAAAGTGACGTAATAGGCAATCCATGTAAAATTTTAATAACAAAATGTGAATTTAAAGAGAAGACAAAAGGTAAAGAAAATATTCAACTTAATATCTAAAGCGAAACAGAAAATTAGCGTAAGATATCTTTTGAAATTATTTATGAAAGTCTTCTTTGCGCTAAATCATTAATTTTGTAAACAACTAATTTTGTTTTAGTCTTGTCTTTTCTCTTAAGTCGTTTTGATAACCAGAGCTGTTCCTTCCCATAATAGTTATAATAAATAGAGGGATGGAAACAAATTACTTTAAAACACAGGGACAGACGTAGTAGTAATAAAAATGAATTAAACTAACTAGCGGGTTTTAAAAAATATATAAAAGAAGCAATGCAATAAAAAGCATAATAAAAAAATTGAATTATTTTGCTAATTTTTTAAAAAGATTAAAGTATCAAGGTTGATAAACATATTTTTTTTCGGTTAAAAATTAATGATTTTCTAAAAAATAACAATTACTTTTTTTTTGTAGGGTCTAATTTCAGCTAGCTTTTATTAATATATACTTATTTTATAACAATTCCAACTGTCCTTATCTTGTTTCGTCAAGTAAACAAATATCTTAAGTATGAGTAATACAGATGCGAAGCAAAATTTAACAAGATTTAACGAGAACAGCTGATTACGTTGTCCAAATGGGCTATTAACTTAATAAATAAATAAATAAATGAAAAAATATAACTGTAAAGTAATACGAGCGACAGCAGATATTGCGGCCAAGAAGTATGGTAAAAAAACAAGGGCAGAAAATTGGTATAATCCTAAGATGTTCAATGAAATACACTTCCCGATTATCTTGATATTATATATACATACATATATATATATATATATATATATATATATATATATATATATATATATATATATATATATATATATATATATATATATATATATATATATATATATATATATATATATATATATATATATATATATATATATATATATATATATATATATATATATATATATATATATATATATATATATATATATATATATATATATATATATATATATATATATATATATATATATATATATATATTATATATATATATATATATATATATATAATATATATATATATATACTAAAAGTTTATATTGCTATTGTCAAAACTTGACAGATTTTTTTCTAAACGATTTGTCATGCATTTGAAAAACAGTTATTTCTGTAAACCGTTAAAAACTGGAAACTTTTGTCTTAAAAAACCTTTTAGTAGATTGATTTGATAAAAAATAAATAAATTTTTAAAAATTTTTAAAAATACAAATAAAAAAAAATAATAATTTTTTAAAATTGCTCTCAAGTTAAAAATTAAAAAAACAATTGGCAACAGGGGCTTCCTTTGTGCGTAAAGTCCCGTTGTACAAAGAAGCTTACCGATTCGGCCACTTTTTTTGTTTGTTTTTAAATCATAAAAAATGCCCGATATGTTTTAAATTCAAGACAAACGTATTGCAAGTGTACCAAAAGAAATGAAGAAAACGGGAAAGTGTGCGACCGAGAAATCTTATTCTTTAAGGAAAACAAAAGTGCTGTTTTTAAAACATAATTAAAAGTGTTTTAAAATAAATTAAGCCTATTTTTATGGTAAGTACAATTATTTTTTTAAATTTCAAATAAAAACCAAACAATAATTGATTGTTTTTACTTAAATTCAATATCAAAAAAATTGAAAAAAGTAATTTTATTATTTTGTATGTAAATGAACTTCTCCTTAAAAAAGTAAACAAATTTTAAAAACTCCCAAAAAACGTTCGAGAAGAGGGCTCGCTTAAGAAACAGTCGCGGTGTTTTAACTTTTTAAATTTGAAAGGGCATATTTCGAAAACAATTAACTTTTTACTCATATGTTCTTGGCCTCGTTTATTTTGAGCTCCTCTATCGCCCATTAAAATCGTGAGCATCATACTTTTCCTCCCGATATATATATATATATATATAATATATATATATATATATATAAATATATATATATATATATATATATATATATATATATATATATATATATATATATATATATATATATATATATATATATATATATATATAATATATATATATATATATATATATATATATATATATATATATATATATAAAATATATATATATATATATATATATATATATATATATATATATATATATATATATATATATATATATATATATATATATATATATATAAAACGGCGGGTATCGGTCCGGATTTTTAAAAAATGAAACCCTTATTTAACGAGTTTCCTTTTTTTTTCCCCCAGGTCTAAATAGGGAAAAAAAACAAAAAAAAAGAAAAACCCCGGCACAAACAAATGCATTTTTTAAATTTAACACAACAACACGAATTTTAATGTATAGAAACGGGATATTTTTAAATTTTTTAAAAAAAAAATTTTATTAATGTTTTCTTAGTTTAAAGCGTTATTTTTAAATATTATAAGTTTTAAAAGGGGGAACTTTTAAAGGGGTGATGGGTTTCTTTCTTTTTATTCGTTTCGGGTCTTTTTTTTAACATGTTTTTTGTTTTTTCGATGCGAAAAGGCCGGTACGGTTAAAGTTAAAATATTTAACTTAACGGAAGATAGATTTACTTATGACGGGGAATTTTAAGTAATAAATGAAAAAATTGGTGAAAAATTTTTTTAAACAGGGCCGGTCAACCCCGGGTTTTACTCTCCTGGGGGTATTACGTGGGTGGGGGGGGTTCCCTTTACTGTCCCTGGGTAAGGTTTGTGTGTGTGTGTGCAGGGGGGAAATTTGGGTTATTGTTGGGATTTGTTGTGTGTATGGGTGTATATTTTTGGGGTTTTTTTTGCGCGTCACCAAGGGGGGTTTGTATGTGTGTGTGTGTGGGGGCATTACCAGAAAAAAAATTATAGATGTATGATGATGTTTTTTATTTTTATGTTTTATTATTTTTACCCTTCGCCTTTTACCCTACACTTATCCTAAGTTTTATTTTAAAGGGCCAGTGTAGTGTTCTCTTTTTTAACACTTTTATGCTACACTGGACCTAAAATATAACTCTAGGATTTAAATGTAAAATGCTAGGGCAATGAAAATAATAATAAAACATAAAATCTGGAAAGGCAAAACATCATACATCTATAATTTGTGTTTTCTCGTGACGTGCCCCACACACACCACTCCAAATCCTGGGGGGAGGGTGCACCCACCCCATCCCCTACCTTAGTGGGGTTACACATCCCTTTACATGCACACACACCCTCCAGGTGAGATAGGGTCCACTCACCGGGGGGTACACGCTACACACACTCTCTTATGTGAGGGAAATCACATTCTTTCTAATTTAAAAAAAAATTTTTTCTATACCCAATTTTACATATTACATACACATTAATTTTAAGTAATCATCTTCCAGTTAAGTTAACAATATCTTAACTAACTAGTCCACTTAAAAACTCACAAAAAATAAAAAAACTTAAAAAACGTAATAAAAGACCCTGAAACGAATAAAGTGTGAAAAACTTTAATTCTATTACATTTAATAACAATTATAATATTTTAAATGTATCAGCTGACAGAAACATTAATATAATTTTTTTAAAAAAAATTCGTTTTTCATTGAAAAAAATTTGGGTTTTTTGTTGATGTTACCTTCAATTCATTAGTTGAAATGTACCCAAAATTGAGAAGATTTGCTTTATTGTTTTTTTCCATATTGTAGAAGGAAATAAATTCAAAAAATGTTCAAAAGTGTTCACAAACCTCTCCTGGACGACTCAAAAAATCCTTTTTTTTAACTGTCGCCAAGACTTTTCCCTTTTTTTTATATATATAATATATATTTTATTATATATATATATATATATATATATATATATATATATATATAATATAAATATATATATATAAATATATATATATTTATTATATATATATATATATATATATATATATATTTTTTATATTTTATTTATATATATATATAATACTTTTTTGAAAAAAAATAATTTTAAAAAAAAAAGAAAGTGGGTGGTGAAATCTAAGAAGGTGTTCCCGAAATTTGTAGTGTAGTATTTCTGTTTTTGCCCCCCGCATCGGGTAATATAGAAAGGATGTTTTCTTTTTTTTGGATTTAAAATTACTCAAGAACCGGCTAAAAAACAAAGCGCTTCAAGGGGTATTTCAGACATTAGAACTTGGGTTTGTATTTTAAAATTTAACAATATTTAGTTGTACCTAAAGGTACAGTTTTATTTTTTTTGTAATTAAAGAATTTTTTTACGTTAAACTTTTGTAAAAAGCAAAAAAAACCCACCTAGTCAGTAATCTTTGCTTAAACGCACACAAAGAAGATAACATCTTCCAGCATGCAGATACAATTTATCGGCATTTTTGTTTGTTCATTTTTAAATACGCTGTCAAAACTTCTCCAAAATTGAATTAAAATATTGAACACAGATCTCTAGAAATAATTAATAATTACCGATACAAATAATGCGAAATTTATTTTTGTTGGTGTACATTTTTTTCTATAATCCTATCTCTATGCTATATGTTTTTTTTTCTTATTTTGTAACAAGCTATATAAAATTAATTAAAAGTTAATGAGCCCATTTAAACGTCCGAGAAGGAAGCTTCCTTGTAAAAGTGGGATTATTTATGGTACGGTTTGGAAAATTCAAGCAAGACCTGTTTTCCCCCTTTTATACAGTGTCTACAATTAGAAAAGAGTAAATACATTCGTTTGGGAAAATATTAATCAGGTTTTAAAGGGGGCGTTGTAACTGTATTTTAAATATGCTTGTTAATTAGGCTTTCCAAATGTGGCCAAAGTTTATTCTTTGTTCTGGAATTGGACAGTTGTTCCCCCCATCAAGAAATTACTAAAAGTTTTTGTAAAACGTTTTTTTAACCTCTTTAGTCGCGGGTTAAGGACGTCGGAATAAATTTAAAAAAAAAAAAAAATTAATTTACCTTTTTTTTATCAAACAGCAACGTAAAATCCGGTTTGAAACTAAAATTAAAAGTTTCTAAAATGACGCTATTTTAATTAGCAAAAAAGTTTAACCCGCGGAGGAAGCTAAGAAAATCTAAACTTGGGTTTTAAATTTAATTAAATTAATAATCTTAAAAATTTTTAGGTTCAAAATTAATTCAAATTTAGGAAAAGTTTATGCCTTTCAGAATTATTAGTTTACATTCAAACCTATACAAAAACTTTTTAGTAAAAGTACTATGTTTTTTGATGTACTTAGTACAAAACAATATAAACTTCAGAATAGTTTATATTATAAGATTTTTATTGCTTATATAATTAGTATATTATGTACTTTTCATTTTCCTGTTGTGTTTAGTAATCATTGTGGTTTGTTTTTATTGTGTAATATCTACAGGGTGTTTCATAAATACTGCAAAAAAATTGACAGACGGACGCCTTAAATAAAACTAGGTTGAAAAAGTTTTTATAAACATATTCATAGATAAACATATGTCCTAAACTTTTCAACTTTTAAACTGTAGGGTGGTAAAATAAATAAAATAAATAAATAGGTTAATTTTATGATTGTGGATAAACATTTACGCATAAAATTTGGGAAGCAATTCTTAATGATTTTTCCATTGTACTTTTTATGGGGTTAAAAATATGAGTTTGTGAAGCCATTACCTAATGAGGGAACTGCGTGTTGTAAATCATTTAAAATAATTTATTTTACAGTGTTACCTTATTTGGATTTTTAATAAAAAAAAGTAATGATTTATGTTAAGTCACTTTTTTGATAGTTTTTTTGAACCCGTAATTTTTTTTTAGTTTTTGGTACAATGTTAATTATCTTTTAAATAGTTTATTGTATTAAAACACCGTTAACCAAAAATTCATAGTTTCATTACAAGAGGTTAGGGCGGGGAAAGTTTTAAGACCCCCGGGGGAGTTTTTTTCATTCGCCGAAATAGTCTGACAATGAATCAGTTCCCCGATCAACGCTTGAAAGGACGCGAAAATTTCGATACGTGGAAATTCGCAGTGCGACTTTTTTTCGAATATGAGGAACTTTGGGGTGGGGGTAAAGGTGACACTGATCCAAAAAAAATTCAAAAAAGGGCTAAAATAATACTTTCGGTTGACCATCCTACGTTCATGTGCAGTCAACAAAAACGGGCCCAAAAAAGCGTGGGACAATCTAAAAAAAACGTTTGAAGACTCGGGGTTGACGCGGCGGGTTTGGGCTTTTATTTTTTTTTTTACAACTCGGGGAAACTTGTGATTCGGGGCAGAATATGTAAATAAGATTATCCGACAGCCACCAAATTGTCTGCTTTAGGATAGACTGTAAGCGATGGGGATGGTACTATTATGTTAGCTGGCCTCCCGATATTTACCAGCCTATGATAATGGGAATAAAAAACTCGGCAGCAAGGTTACGGTGACCCCCAAAAAAAAGAATGGATGGGGCTTTTGTCAAGGGATCCGATCAAAATTAAAAATTGATGGTTCAAGAAACGATATTTCAAAGAAAAACAGAAAGGACTTTTTCTTCAGTAGCTAACCAGAAAGACAGACCTCAGTCAAAGGGACCAGGTGTTTTAACTGCAATAAATATGGACATTTTGCCTCCAAAGATAAGAAGAACAAGGATGCAGGCTTGTACCAGCTTTTTCCGTTCAAGTTAAACAAGAAAGTTCATGGTCCCCCGGGATTCGGGGTGCTCAGCACATATGACACTAAATAGAGACATGTTTACCTCAGAAAGAACTTCAGCCAAGTTGTCAATTACTACTGCAAATAATGAAGAGATGACAACTCAGTCTATTGGTGATATAAAATTACCTAAAAAGGGTTTTAAGAGGAAATGCATTAAATGTAAATATCAATGATATTTTTTTTTTTTCCTAAAAAAAAAGTGAATTTGCTAAAAATTTCCCCCAAAAAATTGTTAAGAAGGGCAATACAGTCATATTTGACCCCAAAAGGAAAAAAATTTTTTTTAATTTTTTTTGTAACGAACTCATAGCTTCACCCTTTTTTGGGGACAATTTTTTCTTGGGACGTTCGACAGAAAAAAATTTTTTTTGTCTGAATCCAAAGAAAGACATTGTAGCTTATGGCACCACGACTTGCCCACGTCAATGCTGCAAGTATTAATAAACTTAAAAGTGGACTAGCTGGGGGAAAATTTAATTTTTTGACAAAATTTTTTTTGGGATCCTGACTTTATTTGTGACACATATACGATGGGAAAAAACAGATTACCATTTAAGGATAGTGAGACCGGGACATCAAGTTTTTTTGGGGAGCGGGTACATTCCGATTTAATGGGACCCATGCAAGAAGACCGCTTGTTGGCTCAAAGTATGTTTTTACTTTACTTGATGATTATATTCATTATGCCCTTTGTTTATTTTTTGAAAAATAAATCTCAGGTCGGGGGAATTTTTTTTAAAAAAATTTTTTAAAAGTTTTGCTGAAAATCAAACAGGACGAAAAATCAAGACTTTTAGAACTGATAACGGTGGTGAGTATGTGAACAGCCAACTGAAAGAGATTTTACAGTCTGCAGGCATAGAACATCAGCTCACTACACCTCATACTCCAAAAAAAAAATGTCAAAGCCGAAAGACTTAACCGATCAAAAAAAGGAAAAGGCTCGTAGTTTACAAAATAGAAGCAGGGTTGCCAAATGTTTATTGGGCAGAACCGTTAATACATCTGTCTATCTGCTTAACCGCCTACCAAGTCGATGCGTGAAGAATACACCATTTGAAATGTGGACGGGAAGAAAACCCACTCTGTCATTTTTTGGGGAATATTTGGTTGTAAAGCCTATGCGCACATACCTAGCCAGAACCGAAAAAAATTGGATCCAAAAAAAAACCCATTTTTTTTTTGTTGGCTACAGTACAGAATCCAAGGCTTACAGGTTTTGGGGGACGTTAAGAAGAATATGGTGTTTTTATCCCGCGATGTAGTTTTTGCAGAACAAAAAAAAGGGGAACACGTTTTTAAAAAAAAAAAGTAGAAAAAGAGGCTTCAGATTTTTTTTATTTTCCTGACAGTAACAACACAGCAGAAGATGACCAGATAGAAAGGAATATGAAAATCATAGATATCTAGTGAAGAAACTAGCAACAGGGGCAAAGGACAGCGAAGAATATGCCGACCCAGATTTATCAGACCTGGTAGTACAAAATATTGGCGACGACTCAGATTTTGAACCAGAAGATGATTTGGTCCTCCTGTTCCTGTTGAAAGGCCCCCAAAAAGATAGGAAAATACCTGGGGGACTGAAGGGGGATGTAACATACACTGTTTTTCTAAAAAAGGGGGAAGGAGATCCATTGGAAGTTTCTGAAGCTCTAGTGGGGACAAAGAACATTGGAGAAAAGCCATGAAAAAAAAGGGGTATGATGCGTTTTATAGAGAATGGTACATGGGAGTTTGTAGACCTTCCCCCCCGGAAAGAAGGCATTAAAAAAATGGGGATTTAAAACCAAAAGAAAAGAAAATGAGACACAGTATAAAGCCAGACTTTTTTATAAAGGGTTGTGCACAGAAAAAGGGAATTGACTATGAAAAAAGACTTATTCACCAGTAGTTTTTTTTTTAGCTCTATTAGATACTTACTAGCGCTTGCGGCAGAACAAGATCTAGAAATAGACCAGTTGGATGCAGTTTCTGCCTTCTTACAAGGAGATTTAACTGAAGAAATCTATATGACCCCCCAGAAGGATTTGAGAATTGCAACAAAAAAAAGCAAAATTAAAGAAATCCTCTATGGATTAAAACAAGCCAGTCGAGTATGGAATCAAAAGCTAGACCATTTTTTTTAAAAAAAAATTGGGGGGAAAAAATAGTCAAACAGATTCTTGCATCTACTACAAGATAAATGACAAAAAAACGTTAATTTTGGGCATTTTTTAGATGACATGATTCTTTTATCAAATGACAGAAGTGCTAAGCAAGAATTAAAAGATCAGTTGATGAAGAATTTTAAGATGAAAATATGGGGGGGGGTAAAATCCATACTTGGATTTCGGATAACGAGAGACATAAAAAAATATATGGATTGATCAGAAGGAATACATAGAGAAGATTTTAAAAGATTTAATATGGGGAAAAAGTTTAAAAACCCCCGGGCCCCCCTCCATTAGCCACAGGAGAAAAGTTAACCAAAGATCAGTCACCGAAGAATGAAAAAAAAAATTTATATAATGAAAAAAAGGTTTTCCGGGGAAAAAAATAGGAAGTTTGTTGTTCGTTTTTCCCCCCTATCCAGACCTGATATATGCTATGCAGTCAGTTGTGTCAGTCGTTTTAACCACAATCCTGGGGGTGCACACTGGGCAGCAGTTAAACGAATCCTACGTTACTTAAAGGGTACGTTACATTACAAATTAGAATTTGATGGTATATTAAAGAAAAACCAAGATGTTTATGGTTTTTGTGACGCCGATTGGGCAAACGATTTTTCAGACAGGATCCGTGACATTTTTATGAAAAAAAAAATCACCAATCTCCCCCCAAAAGTAAGAAGCAGCCCACCGTAGCACCCCCCAACGACAGAGGCGGGGCATGTCAATGGCAATGGCGGCACAAGAAGAAATTTTTGGGTTTAAAAAGGCTTTTTCCCTGAACTCAGCTCAAGAGAAGAACCAACTTTGTTGTATATAGACAACCAAGGAGCACAGAAGCTTTCTATGAATGGCGGATATCAATCTCATACCAAACACATAGATGTTCGTCATCATTTTCTAAAGGAGAAAATCAGTTGGGGAAAAATTTTTAAAACTGGAATATGTGTCCCAAATCAAAAAAGATTGCAGACTCCCCTGACGAAGCCCTTGGAGAAGATTAAGTTTTTAAACTGCATTAAAAAAAAAAAGGGCTTATTTTAAATAGGGGGGTGTTGTAAATCATTTAAAAAAAAGTTTTTTTTCCGCCGATTTTAATGCTGATTTTTATTGCAAATATATTTCATTTTTTTTTAAAAAAATACAATTTACGAAAAAAAAACCGAAAAGATTTTTAATAAACCAAAAAAACCTTTTTAAATAGCAAATTCTTAACCTCACAAAAAGTACAATGGAAAAATTATTGAGGGTGGCAGATTTTAACACTTTTATAGGGTGGCAAATATTTACAATTATTATAGCAAAAAAGCCCTGAAAATATAAACATTTATAACAAATTTTTATAAATCTACGTTTATGTAGCTTTAAAATATAAAATAAGTTTTGGTAATTGTCTCGACTTTGCCTCGATTTGACCAAATTTTGGGGGGGTTTTTTGGGGCCGTTACGAATCTGAAAAAAAAATTTTGTGGGAAGGCTTCGTTTTCAAAATATTTTTATTAAAGTTGAAAATAAATTAACCTCTTTTTCCTATTTTCCCCCCCTTTTTTTATAAAATCTTGATTTATAAAAAAAAACAAAATTTTAAAAACCCTTTTAAAACCTTTTTATTTTTATTTTTTTACACCTTTTTTCCTTAAAATTGCGAACTTTCAAGTTCAAAGGCCTCACCATTTTGCTGATAAAATCCCCAGTTTAAAAGGTTTGGCCACTTTGGCGGGAAAGTAGAGGTTTGAGTTAAATGGAAAAAGGTGTAAAAAAATAAAAAAAAGTTTTTAAAAAGGGTTTTAAAAAATTTTTTAAAAATCAAAAGTTCTGTGGAAAAAATGGAGGAATAGAGTAAAAAGGTTAGTTTGATTCTCAACTTTGATATAAAAATTTAAAAGAAATGTTGCCGACAAATTTTTTCGTTCGTAAACAACCCCCAAAAAAGTATACCAAATTTGGTCTAAATGGAGGGGGAAACTTTCCCCAACAATTACCAATTTTTTTTTAAAAACTTCCTATGCCAAAAATTTTCCCAAAAAAATTTTTTTCATACCCGGAGCCTAAAAACATTTTACCGAATATATCTTTTTGTAAGGAGCACTTTTTTCCAATTTTTGATGCAATTACACTTACACATAATCGTATTTTAAGTTAGGATTATGCAGAAAAATTAAATTTAAGTTAAAGTAACACAAGAAGAGAGAAATATTATGTAATCAAATGGTTTCAATTATACACATAAATTAAAAACTAAGTTAAGTTATCTTAAGTTAAGAAGATAACCAACTTTTATCTTTTTTAACCTATTTTAATTTTTTAACCTTAAATAAAATAAAATAAACTCCCACACAATAACATCATAAAATAGGCTAACAGAACCTCGTCTTTTCCATGCATAATGAAAAAAAAAACAAAATTATATATTTTTTATACTAATACTCGTAGGTACTTGTTTAAAAAGTTAATAAATTTTTCGGGTACTGCCAGAATAGATGAAATAAGATACTACAAAAACCCCATTTAAAAGTGATTTGCTCTACGCTTCTTAATTTTTTTTTTATTTTTAATTGTTTCGCATTTTTCCAAAAATGTCTTAATTTATATTAACTTAAATTTTTAAACAACGGAAAATATATTTTTATTAACTTAAATTTTTTTCCAAACCTATCTTTAGATTATCTTACATGATAGAGAACAAGTAAGGAATAGTTTTGAATTTTGACATATTTTTCTGTTTTATTTTATAGGTTATAAATTAAAACCTTTCAGGTATTTGCATACAAAATTGTTGTTTGTTGGATTCGCTTGACTTTAACAAAAATTTATTATTTGTTAAATTAAAACTACGTAAAAAGTTATTAAACTGAGTAGACAAGACTGTAGAACCCTAGATACGGTTTAAGCTAAACACGGGACCATTTTTAAAAACACAGTGTATTTACAGTTAAAACTGTAAAGTTGGTGGTATGAAAGCATTATAAAGCTTATAAAATATCTCTTTGTTTAAACCACATTAAATAAAAATTACTAACTACATAAAACATATACTTTTCAACGAGAAAATATTCAGGATTTCCTTACAAATTCTTTATGAATGTACACAAAAAACTTTTAAATTTCTTCAAGGGTTTCTTTTGCAACAAGAAAATAATTTGTTGATTTTAGCACTTTAATATTTACATTTTTAATAAAATAAAATGAATTCGAAGAGAAAATTTATGCTCGAAAATATCCAACTTGAAATGCAAGTTTTACTCTTAGAATTCTTAAAGCTGGATATGATCTTTTAATTAGCAAAAAGTTCTACTCGCAGAGAAGTTTAAAGGATTCAAATTTACATCTAAAAATCTTAATAAATTACCAAAATTGTTCTCGTTACACATTTATTGACAATATCTTATAAAAAGTGAGACTCCTATAAAATTTTTTACGTTAAAAAATTTAAACAATAAAAAATTTTAAAACCCAAAAAATTTTAAGCATTGTATGTTTTTTAAAAAATAATTTATATTTTTAAAAAGCTTCTTTTAGGTGATATCACTTTTTGACTGCCTGGTTCCTAAAAAATGGCTAACTTATTGATAAAATATTTTATTATGAAAAATAACGGTCTTAAATCAATAACACTAAAATCTTGGACTTCTTATCTTTAATTGTTAATTGATACACAACGTTTCGGTTAGTAATGTATCTCCAACCGTTTTTAAGTGATAACTAAAAACTATTCCTAAAAGCTACGACTTATATATTATCCGTTGACCGATTTTTTATGGTTTAACAACGGCTGCCAGATATTCAAAATATCGATACTTGGCTTGTTAAATACAGTTTCTTAAAATTTTCTTTTCTTCCAGTGGGTTTCTTTATGAATAATTACCTTCGTGGTCGGCAATCCCTGTCTTCGATGTTTCACCTCATTTCGTATGTTGTGGTGTTGTTTAACTCTAACTTCAAGTGGTCTTTTCGTTTCCGCGATGTAAATCTCACCACATTCACAGGAATTTGGTAGATACAGTAATTATTTGAATCACTGTTGTCCGGTCTTGTCTTAGTAAGAATACTTTTTAGAGTGGTTTGGGATTTAAATGCCAATTTAATATTATACTTATTCGCGATTTTGCGGATATTTTCCGAAGTTCCTTTAATATTTTAGTCCAAGAAAATGAGTCGTAAAATACGAATTTGAGGTTAAAACTTGAATTTTTGATATAAGTTATTTTGAAGAATCTAAAAACGAACTGTAAATTGTTTTTTTTTAATTCACCCCCGAGAAGGGGTAATTTTTCTTAAAAAGTTTTTTTTTTTTAATTTTAAGGAAACGTAAGTTTAGAAAAAAATTTAAATAAAGTTAGAACGTAAAATTTACATAAAAATAATTATATAGTTTATTTCCAAAATTAAATTAAATGAGTAGGGTACTAGAAGCTAGGGTGATAACAGCAACTTTAAAAAATCATAAATTATTGGAAAATTAAAAAACCTAATAGTTTTTTTAATTATTTATATAATTAACAACTTTAATTCTAGGGAAAATTTCTCTAGAATTAAAGTTGTTAATTATATAAATAATTACAAAAAACTATGCGTTTTTTAATTTTCCAATAATTTATGATTTTTAAAGTTTTATCATCCCTACTCTAGCTATCCTATCTCAGTTAATTTTAATTTTAGAAAAACAGCCATATAATCATTTTTATGTAGAATTTTACGTTCTAAACTTTTATACCTTTTTTTCTAGGACTTACCGTTTTCTCAAAATTCCAAAAAAAACACGTTTTTAATTTTTTTTCACCCCGTCCCGGGGGTGAATTAAAAAAAAATTATAGTTCGTTTCTAGATTCTTCAAAGTAACTTATATTAAAAAATCAAGTTTTAACCTCAAATCCGTATTTCACGACCTATTTTCTTGGACTATTTTTGGAATCATCATAAATATTTGGTCATGTGGAGTCTCATTCAGGTTAAAGTTTTGGTTTTATTTTGAAATTTGTCGATTGTTTCCTTTACCAGTCTCTCACTGTATCCGTTCTGCTTAAGATCCCCAGCTATAACAAGTAAAAGATAATGGAAGTCCAAGATTTTAGTGTTATTGAAACCATAACTTGGTCTAGCACTTTAAAGAAAACGGTCTTAAATTATACATGCTACTTTATAAAATTACATTAAAAAGCAGTAATTACCCTAATTTCCTGAATGTTTAATGTAACGTTGCCAATCGATTAAGTCTAGGTGAAAATAACAATCTTCATTAAATAATCTATAGAAGTGCAGTGACCAGTGGTTCTTGTGGTAACGAGAAAAGTAACTGTAATGTAAAAAAACTAAACAATTAAGATTAGGAAAAATTTAAAAACGTCTAAATAAAACTTGCAATTAATTAATTAATGTATTATTTATTATTATTATGTATTTAATAATGGTCTAAGATCCGAATTGACCAATTATTTTTTTTTTTTTGGGAAATATATGTAAACAAAAGTATTTCGAATGGGTTGTTTCAAAAATTATGATCAAGGCTATAATTAAAAAAAAAAAAAAAGACAATCCCTGTATAATGTCAATTCCCGAGTCAATTCCTATATGATGTCTATAAGACAGTATTAATAAACCACTTTTTTTTTCAATTTCATAAATTAAGCCTTTGGAAATTTTTGATATTTGAAATTAATGAAATTATTACAATCTTTTAGCACAACCTGTCTCATTTCAATATATATTGTATACTTTTTACCAAATTATATTTATTTTTTCTAAGTTTATAAACACAACTGCTGAAATTTTTTAAAATTTAACATGAAAAAAATACTTCAAAGCCTGGCAAACCTGATTCCTAAGCGATCTTTTATAGGCAACCGGGTGTGCAATAAAATTATCTTCATTTTAAAATACAAAATTTATTTGGAAAGCAAATAGGGGCAAATTACAATATACACTTATCTGTTCACATCTAGCAATTCAATAGTTATGACCAGCAAAAGTTAGGCAACCACGTAGCAAGAGTAGCAATTGCTACGGGCCCCGCGCGAAATGTGACCCCGCATGCGTTATTATAAGTAACCGACAATCCGTCCATTCGCAATTTCCGGTGCGAGCCGATCGACAAAGTATTAAGAAACCGACGAGTGAGATTCACTTGTCGGCTGCATTATTGTTTGTTAAAGGCGCGAAGCACAGAAGATTACATTGTTCTGTCTTGATTTTTATAAATGATATTAATAATTAGAACACAATTTGCTTAAATTTTTTGTTGCAGTTTTTGATGGTGCTCTTCTTGATTTCATTACCGTTAAATTACAGTCCAAAGTAATAATGACGACCTTAACGGAAAAAAAGTAACTAAGAAGTATTTTCCAACTTCTATATTACTATTGCTGATAAGCAAATCTACAATCAGCTTTTTTGAAAACTGGTGTATGCATGCCTAATTAGAAAGTAGATTAGAAGAAGCAAAGACATATTTTTATTGAAACTGCAAACATATGAGAATTCAGATCTATATTGAAAAGTTACCGACAAAATCTTCCGTTAAGGAGATCAGATACTAATAACTACTCAGAAGTGATGTTTAGACTTAAAAAAAAATACCGCTTGAAAGAACAAAGGCTTTTAACTTGCCTCAGTTAGTCGATTTTATTTGTACTAACTTCAAAAGTTATTACACTCAAAGAATACTTGATATGATACGAAGGCGACCTTGTAGGAAAGTTTTTCGGACCCCAAGGTGACTTACTTGGTCGATATGATTTTAAGCAAGTCTACTTGTGCAGTCGGTTTCAATGGCAAACATTGTAAGCATCAGGCAGCAGTCATTTCAAAAATCAACATCCTTTTCACGATTAATACGATATTACAACAATATAAACTTTGTCTTTTTCATTAAGCAACGGGAAACATGGCAAATTAAAAGATGTGTTTGTCACTTTTACGCGACAAAAACAATTTAAATTTAGAAGTAGTCCAGAGCATAATAGCAGAAACCAACCCTAGTAATAACCATGGTGATGATATTTCTGAAATCGTTGATGAGGATACCACTAGGTTGTCCGATGCATCAAAAAAAATTGAAGAACTAAGGGCAGGATAGGAGCAACACACAGGTCATGTTTTCAAAAATTTAACCGATGACCCTTTTAATTTTATCCCAGTAACGATAACGCTAGCAAGTATGGGAAATCCATTTCTGCTTTACTAAGTGAACTTCACTTTTAAATATAAACAAAAATAATTTTCGGGTAAAAGGGTTCAGATAAATAAAGCTCCACATTCTTTGAATACCTGTGTTTTAAAGGGCCAGCCAATAGGAGATACAAAACAGAAAAAGTTACTTAAGAAGAAACAAATTATAATTCTACTTTTAGTGTAATATACCACTAATATATAAGCATTTGTATTAACCATTATGTTTTATTGAGTTATTACTTCAAAACTAGTCATGCCTATGTGACCGATGAGTTAGACTGAATCATCGGTTACTAAATACCATTTTAACAGCTTACCAAATACGTAATATGTACCCGACAAATAAGCCTGAGTCGTCGGTTACTTAATATTATATTAATCGGGTCGCCTCGAAAATTTGGGAATAAATGAATTGTCGTAATACGTACCCGACAAATAAGCCTAAGTCGTCGGTTACTTAATATTATATTAATCGGGTCGCCTCGAAAATTTGGGAATAAATGAATTGTCGGCTACTTATATAATAATACTTAAACCCACTCATATCTGCCTGAGCGTAGTTTTTTGAGTAAAATTTGCCAAGATGTGGTATATTAACTTTACTTGATGATACAAAAACGTGAAACGTTACAACTTTTGCTACTAAGGCAATCCACGTCAGACAATCGGTAATCGACTATTTCCTAGGCGTAAATAAAACACCAAATTTCATACGGTAAACGCACCAGTTCTAAAAAGAGGTTGCTTGTATAAACATGTAGAATTTTAGTCGGCTCGATAAACAGCTCTACAAAAAGTCTGAGGTATGCATGCAAGCACTCCTACCCGACACTTAGTGTGGATGTGTAGCAGAATTGAAATGGCTCGATTTAAATTGTTAAAATTATCCATTTATTTGTAAGATTAACAGTCTACATTATTTTTAGAATAATAGAGTAACTACAAACCAAAACTTTTTTTCTAAAATATAAGTATATTAAGTTATAGAAGTTATGACTAAAAAAATATTTTATTATTTTAAGAGTGATTTCCTTCAATTAAATTTTTTATAACCATTTCGTAGTTCTGACATAGTAAGATCATTACCAAATGCATAAAGAGAAATGCATAAAATAAATAATTTTTAGAACCAAAGAAGGTTAAATTCCAAAACGCAAGAGTATCACGCGTGATTTTTTTAAACTAATGGTAGGTATCCCACCCCTTTAATTAAGTCATAAATTACGTGAGGCATTTTTCAGAATTTTTTTATCCTCCCCCTCTCCTTTGAGATTTTGTAAGATCATTTGGACAAATACGACAATAGTATATTTCATTACCAGTACGGAAATGACGATTTTTCCGTGCGCGCGTGACAAATTCTTCGGGAAGTCATGCAAAAACGAAAAAATCCATTTCTGGACGTGTAATAAACGATATTTTTTATTATACTTAGGTACCTGAAAACAACATAATCAAAATACATTGCAAAAAATGATTTAAGAAAATTGCGATTATTTATTTTTATTCTTAAAACAGTAAAACAAATTAACAAAAAAAAATTACAAGCTAATTAAATCTAAGAAAGTTAATTTTGGACGGAACCGTTATGATTAATGGTTATTTTTATTGTACAATTCGTATTATTGTTGAAGCTTAATACCTTTTGTATTTCTTTTTGTTGTTTGGTTCTCTTGATTGACTGTTACAGATTTTTGAAGCCGGCTAAACAACTTTTGGGATACTTCAATTTTTCTTTGTATGGACTTCTCTATATATCCTTCTGCTACATTGGAAGAAACTAATCCCCCGTGTCTTTTCAAAGTGAGCAAATCACCGCCGCTTTTTACCAACATGGTAGCCGAAGAACGCCTTAGCCCATGTCCGGAATATTCTTCGTGATTTTTTAGGTTTAAGTATTTTGCAACAAGTTTTGGAATACCATTGATAGTATGGCACCCAACATGTTGAGCGTAACATCTTTGGTTTCGGTATGCAACAAATAATCTTCTACTCTCCATATTTTTAGGGCGGAGATCTGCGTATTTACGGTAAAGTGTACAGGGATTAAATTTGCAATTTTCATTGGTAATGGTAACACTTCTTGACCTGTGAGTTTTTCCATCTCGTGAGAACACGACAAGGAAACGCCCATTATCTTCCACATCGTCCAAACTCAAACGTATTAAATCATCTCTGCGGCATGCGCCGAAGATGCCAAACACTAAAATTACTTTTGCTGGTAAATATTGTCCATCTGAAGCTTCACATAAAAATTTGGTTATTTGTTCTGATATCAGAACCTTGGATTTCTTTGGAACATATCCTACAGCTTGTCGTTTCAAAAAAGTATTTTATTTTATTGCCAAACCACTCTTTAACATGGAGAATCGACTCCATAAGGTGGATGACTTCATAGATTTGGCTTTTTCAGGAAAATAAACTAAGAGAATATCGTCACTCACAATTTTGATTCTTTTCTGAGTCCGCCATTCGGTAAAAATGTGATATTCATGTTCATATCTCAACCTGGATTTCACTGGTAATAAATCTGCACTCACTTCTGCCACTTGTTGTAATATAATATCGGGAATATCCGGATTTTCTTCCAAATCTGAATTCATTTTTTGAAAATGGCATAAATTTCACTGACAGAAAATAAAATATGTCATTAATAAATAAATCGTTGTTATGAACAGTTTTCATGGATGGATTTTTGTATAAGCGCACGAAAAGAGGGATCGGGAAAAAAAATTCCGTGCGCTGTTCTAAAAATGTCGTATTTACTATATATTATACACAGTTGAAAATGTAGTATTTTCACTTAAGTATAATAAAAATACTATTGTGTGAAATTTCGTCATATTTTCATTTTAGAAACATTTTTTACTTTTATTTAACTTTACTTTTAAGCAATTTTATACCGTTTTCTACCAGAAAAAAAAACGAGATATTTGCTAAGACCCCCCTTCCCCCAAGTGAGATTTAGAAAAATTAGGCTTTACCCCCCCTCCCTTTGAACCCCTCACGTAATTTATGGACGCCCCCTTATTGGTACAATGAACACCCGACTAATGGATAGATGGCGGTATTACAAGCTACCTAATAAATATCAATTTTAACATGTTTTAAAAAGTTGGCGAAAAACTGTTAGGGTTGTGACAAAAATATGAGCTCATTTGATGTAAAATTTAATTTGAAAAAGGCATTTTTTTTCTGGAAATTAAAATTTTATTATCAATAAACAACAAAAAAATGGTACTCGCTTTCGATAAAAACTCAATAACCATGAGCGATATCGAAAATCGCAAAAATTTTCTTAAAGAGGGGAAAATTTTTGTAAATAAGTTTTCACTCCCAGAACTCTAGCCCCATAGACATTTATTTTATTTAATATTAAAAATAGGGTTACGCGTAGCTGCTGTCGCACCACGGAAATATTTTTTGAGTGTAAAATATTAATATCCAAACACTAAAAGAAAGCAAGTCCCGTTAGGAAAAAAAATTTCATTGATTTTTTAAGAAGTTAAGAGTCAACTAATATTTTTCCCTGAACCCTGAACCCACAGCAGATCAAGGGTCCCTTGATAGAATTTGCTACGGGCCCCGCGCTTGCTTAACCGACACTGCAACGTTTCCATATTCTTTAGGCTTTGTACTTTTGCATGGAATTTTAGTAAGCAGATGTGTGAAAATATAGAAAAAAAGGTAGTTATTGTAATTAAAAATTATCATCATGACATAAAATCTTTGATAAAAAATAGTTTTTATTCGAGTGGCAGAAGCCATTAAGAAAATGACACAAACATTTTATTTTATTTTATTTTTGTTGGGAGTTGTTTAGAAACACAAGATTGCTTAAAAGTAGGCGTTTATATTTAATTTGAGGGTAAAAAATTGTGCTATTCATAGTTCTGTTATTGGAATGCAAGCACTCAACGTCAAGTTTAGAGCTATTTTTTATTTTTGAGCAATTATGTTACAATTTGCTAATTATGTTACAGGCTGTTCGCACCTAAAAAAGGGAGCTAAGAAAACAATTTAAATATTCGAAAGGTAATTTGTTTTCGCGTTTATATTTTGCATTCCAGGCCAACACTATTATTTTTTGTTAAACCTTTAAAACAAATTGAAATGTCACATTTGGACAGCTTTAATACTTTTAACTAATTGGAAAATAGCTGTGGCAAAGTGTAGAGAATGTAATTTGTACATTTTTGTGTTATTTGTTTGTAACTGCTATTTTCGTGATAATACTGTCAGTGTTCTATCGCTTAAAGGAATAATTAAGTCTAATATAATATTTTTTTTTTTTTTCATATTAACAGTTATTAGTGTTGCATTTACCTCCCATATTAACAAACATTGTTTTCTAAAGTAACAAACAAAAGTTAACTAAGCAATTTAAATTAATACAATAAAACAAATATGATTATTATAAGTCACTTTAAATATAATATGTTTAGCCGTGAGGGCTGTTTCGTAATACAACTACAGCTTCAAAACGTATTGATAAACTAAAATTATTTTGCTTACATATAAACAGTAATACCCTAATAAAACATACATTTTTTATTCCTAAATAAATTACGGCACGTTTTTTCTGCGGATTATTTTTTATTGGGGAAACATTAATCGGTACGCCTCCGCACCATAAGTAGTTGCCGACAAACTCTGCTATCGAGTAGATATAAACTCAAAACTAATATGTGCAAATTAAGGTTTGGACGCTCTGTAGAATGACTATAACTAGATGAGATGGTAAGAATGAAATAACTATACAATTTTTTTATTTACAATAAAATATATACATTACTACACCACAAAATATCGTGTGATACGCCAATGGGGCGTATCAGCAACTCAATTCAATGTTTATTACTATACAGTTTCTAAAATGTTAAAAAAAATTCCGTTGACAGTTTTTTACTTAAAAATATAAAAGAAAGTAAAAGGTTTAAAATTACCCTTTTTTTAAAAGGCACTGATAGCCTTAATTAATTTGTCAAGAATTCGAAAATTTTTAATATAACTGACAATATCAGATGTTGACAAAATTATACAAAACTTAATTTTTTAAAAAAATATAAAGAAAAAGTTACAATATTTACTCCGAAAATCGAAGAAAAATTTACTCAAATTTAGCAAAGAAATTTATTTAAATTTCACTAGAAACCCGAAACGCCTTTCGAAGTCCATGAGGCGTAAATCTATCTGCGTTTCAACACAATTAGAGATTGTTTTTTATCAACATAGAAGGTAAAAAGTCAAATTTAAAAATTATTTACAGTTTCTTAGGACACCCCGCATCACTCGTCACTCCTGTGATGCTCAGTATAAATTATTGACAAACTATATTATCAATACGTTTTAGATGTTACCTTTTTATGCAGCTAATCCCCTACAATACCATTTACTAAGTCACTTCCATAAACACTACTTCAGCTAACGCCAGCCCTGGTACAGTTTTTTATTTTACTTTAATTACACCTTGCCTTTAAACTTTGCGTAGAATGTGTCAATCTAAGATTGACACCGAGAAACATTTAAGGTAGCTCTGTAGCTAAGAGAAATGTACACTTTTGTACAAACTATATAAAACAATTAGTATTTTTCTCTAAACTATCTAATAAAACATTTCGGCGATTGCCCTAAATGCTAGGGAATTTTTACGTTGTCGTAAAGAATGGAGAAAAACCTTTCAGCCACGGGTCCTTTTTCAAGAATTTCAACCGCTCAGATGACTGTACTACGCGTAAGAAAACGAAGAGAAACTTTCAGAAAATGGTTTACTGACAGAGCCAAATGTCTTACGACTTTTAAAATATCTACGCGCGCGGTTCGAGCTCGCTCGACGCTCCTACCACCCTACCCTTTCGCGTCGTCCAAAGGGCTCGAGCTCTCATTGGATGCGTCGACTTGCTACGTCATCACAAGTTCACGAAAGCATGTCGGTGTGTTGGACTTGCATACCGACGTGCGGTTTCCTTTATTTCGCTATTTTTTGGTTGGTAAAAAGGAATTTATAAGAATGATATGAATTTATTAAAGCGGTGTTGTCACAATTATAAGGGAAATTTACTGAGTAAAAAATAGATTTTATTATTTAGAAGGAAATGTTAGAGTACTTTTGGCTATGAAAAAATAGCACTTATGTTACTAGATGTGTTTCTGCAAAGGTAAATTTTAATATTTATTACTGTTATTGATTAAATATGTTATGCAAACAGATATAAACTTAAATTTAAATAAAGCATATAACAATAGCGAATGCAATGGTGCTAGCATAGTGGCTTATGTTTTTTAGCAAAAAGTCTAAAATATCTTAAACAAAACCCGAGGGGGAAACCACCCCCGTGATTTTGAACAAATAATGCCTTTTGGGGGAATTATTTTCCACGTATTACCCTATATTGCCCCATAATTCCCCGTATTGCCTAAAATTTTACATATTTGCCATATATTTCCCCATATTTCCTCGTATTTCCCCATAATTCCTATATATTTCCCCATAATTCCTATATATTACCCCATAATTCCTATATATTTCCTCAAATTCCTCCATATTGCCCATAGTTCCTCCACATAATTGTCTTTATTTTCACATACAAACCTTTTAGTGCAAATTTATTTAAAAGATAGTTGGAAAATTTTATTTTGACACAAATGCTATGCAGGTAGGGGGAACTGTATCACTCCAAGATGAATCACTGCCTAGGCACTACCGGGCACTACATCTCATTTTAAAATTTAAACATTGCTTCTTTTGTGACACATCAAATTAAATGGTTCCTAAAGTAGTATCCATCTGCACAATATCTTTGTTATTAGTTAGTCACCACTATTAAATGACAAAAATGTAATTATACTAAAGTGGGACTCCACTATTTGTTGGTCATAAAAAATCAAAAAATTGACATACTGGAGATTTTGTTTTTTATTTTTTTCTATTGTTTATTGAAGTTATGTTAAAAATTGTTAAATGATTAAAAGACAACCGATTCATAATGATCTTTGCAATTGAAAAATCAAAAATTTAAAATTTTGACTTGTGACTGCAATTTAGGGGCATCCAATAATATTTCGCAATACTTCTTGTAAACATAAAAACGAAAATTAAAAAATATACTTTATTTTTATGATTTTGACAATTTAAATCAAAATTATAGACGAGCATAAAATAACCAAAACTATTTATATATATATATATATATATATATATATATATATATATATATATATATATATATATATATATATATATATATATATATATATATATATATATATATATATATATATATATATATATATATAATATATAATAAATTTAAATAAAAAAATTAAAAATTATATATTATAATATATTCATATTATTTATTTATCGCAACAAGAAAAAAATTGAAATATTATGAAAAATAGTAAAAGTCAAAAATTATTTTTTGACTTTTCAAATAAAATCTTATAAATCATTGTTTTTCCCATGATTATTAGAACATTAAAAAAAAATGTTAAAATATCTTCATTTTTCGATTTTCAATGGCAAAAAACTTATAAAGCCTTACTTCTATATTAAAACATAAAAAATATTTGCTTGATGAATATTCTCAGTGAGACATTTGATTTAGTTTATTCAAAAAAGGTGACGTCATTTAAAAATTTAAAATTGGGTGAGCATCTAGTCGTTATTCACCCCTTAACTGCAGTGGGTTAATTTCCCCCTTGTATAACATTTATATCTAATTGCAATTTTACAACAATTTATTTTTTGAGATATTTGCACTGAAAATTTTCAAACTGACTCCACGTATGTCTTAGTATCTATATATTTTTTAAACATTCACTGTAAAAGAAAGTAACGTCACAAATCTTAATTATACAAAAAAAAAACAAAACAAAAGTTTGAAACACAGTGTATTATGGTATTAGTTAGTCAATACAAAAACAAAAAAATAAAAATGTATATTGAAAAATATAAAAAAGGAAAGCTTTACAATACTAGTTAGTATAAATATGATACTTATACGGTATTATCAAAGAAAAAACGAAATCTAAAATAAAAGGTACTTAGAACTAACCGAGGAATTTATCTGCTAGAATCTATAATTAAATTAACTAAAACATTAAAACTAAATGAATGATTTTTAATTTATTTTTAGTTCTTAAAATAAGTGTATGATAAACCTATAGATCTGCTTGTGCCTTTGTTCTATGACACAGTCGGGCTTTAGAAATTTAAAATAAACTGTATCTTATTTTTCTCTTAAGACCACTCTTCTAATAAACCACTGTTCATCATAGTAAACCACGTAGTACCTCTTAAGGTGTATCTCTTTTTCTTGAAAATAATATTATAATTTTTTGTTCCACATAAAATATATCTATTAAAGAGTATAAAAAATGAAAAAAGTACTTTAAGCATTAAAAAAATACAATAAACGATTTGCTTACTTTGTTGTCAATATCGTTTTATATGTCGTGGTAAGTATCTGTAGAATTATCATAAACAACATCTTCCTGTTCTTCCTTACTCGAACTTGTAACATCATCTTTTTTATTTTTTGGACCTTACATTTTTCTTTTTTAATCCGATCTGTTTTATTCTGTCAGTACTGACGTATGTCGATTTTTTAATAATACTTTCCCTTTTTCCAATTTTTACTTTAAGAAATGGACCATCTTCATTTAGATTTAGAGTTCAACTTTACCTAAACTCTCTATGTCATGCTTTTTTGCTCTGTATGCTTCGTTTAGCATTGTATCATCCATGAGTTGAGAATTCTTTCTTAATATTAGTATTAAATTTATCATCTTCTTCGTTCTCAATAACCATATTTTCTTGTTTATTTCCTACGGCCACTTGAATCCATAAATCTGTAGTTACAGATATACCAAGATTATTTAAATCAGCTTGTGCCTCAAATAAAGCATTTTCTATTAATTCTTCAATAGCTTTGTCAGTGATGGTTGTAAAATCTGTGAAAATTCCACTTTCGGTGTCTTTTAATATTCTATTTTGGTCTTTTTCATCCCTCAGAAATTTTATTGCATCTTTTAAATTGAACTTTATTTCATTTAGTACCATTATTTTCCCTTTCTTTTGAATTATATCCTCAATACTAAGGTTAACGACAGTAGCAACAGTGCTGGAGAAAGAACGGGTGCATCGAAAAATATTTTCGCAACACTGACTACCATTAAGCCAAGGGCAGAACCTATCTAGTTATAGGTTTTTGTCTCTGAAAGTAACAACTAATTTCAGCATGTAATAAGCATTTAGTTCTACACAAAGATATGCTTTATGCTGAGAATATTATTTTTTACTTCGTATATTTTGCTGTTTTTTATCCACGTTCTTAAAATTCTTAGAAAAAAACTCCGTACCAAATGTTATAAATTCGTTGTTTTATATTTAAATTTTTTCCAAGTAGAAACCTAAAATGTAACTGATCAACTTTAAATAGTTATAAGTTTCTTTGTATTCCGGATGCTTGCTTAGCGATTTCTGCAGCCAAAAATTAGTGATTTCGAGGACACTTCTGAAATTCATTTTATCTCCAGGATTAACATCCGAAATAGTAAGAAAATGGTTAGAACCAACCCTATATACGGTCCACCGGTAAAAATTGACACACATAGTATCTTTTTTTAAAAAGTTGTGATATAGCAGGCAAGTAATTATTATGTAATTTTCAATTATGTAGCTTCGAGAGTTGGCGCAAAATGCAAAGAAATATATTTTTCGTCGATAGAAAATAAAAGTTACTGCTCTAAATGTAAGTGTATAAAAACTTAATTGGTAAAAGCGATGAAGACAGTTTTTATTAAGATCTAGCTTGAGGAGTATTTATCCCGTTTAATGCTTTAATATTTATTAGGAAAATATACTTACATTAGATAGAAATTATTTTTATTATTTAAATAAAGCTTTCAAATGTAAGCTTTAAAAACTTAAGTAATTTATGGTATTTGCGAACTTATTTAAATTATTATTAAACAAAAGTTTACTCACCTCTAACGGTATTTTATTATCTCACTTAAATTACCATTGCCCAACCACGTTGTCACAAAAATGCTTTTTGCGCAGCGGTCTTGCGCGGTTTTGTCAAGTGAGATTAAAATCGCGTAATTTACAAGAACAGCATAAGGTTGTAATACCAAAATTCGTTGAATAAAAATATTATATGTTTGCCGCCACAATCCGGCAACGATATCTCACAAAACGTGTAATTAATCGTGAAACTTCGTATCCGTTCGTTAGGACAGCCGACTAAATTTAAACTTTTAACGGAAAATATTGCCCAATATTACCCCAATATTTGTAAATAATACCCCATATTTCCCCATATTACCCTGTATTTCCTTGTAATACCCCATATTGCCTTGTAATACACCATATTTCCCAATAATACCCCTTATTGCCCAATAATACCCCGTATTTCTCAATAATACCCCGTATTTTTCCGTAATGCCTCCAGCTTTGGTGAATAATTCCTAGGTGGTTTCCCCCTCGACAAAACCTTAAAACAAACGGTTGTTATTATCTGTGGTACCTAAATTAACGTATACTGACTTTGACAAATAGAATTGTTAAACTGCTTGCTTTCACAAAAGCATACTTGAATTTTAATCGTACTTGAATTTGAAGTACCATCTTTCAGTATACAGGGTGATGTTTTTAAAGTGTTAAAATGCGATTTGTCGAAAATGGTTTCAAATATTTTTATGAAATTTTGGTGACAGTTAGTACATATTTTAAGTTATTTTTGACATATTATCCATTACCTTCTTTTGGGGAGGAGGGGCGGTTACGTTAAATTTTTAAATAAAATAATTTGTTTTTAATTTTAAAATACGAATCAACATAAAAAAACTTGGTGTACAAAAAAATTAAATTGATTTTCTGGTTACGGAATTATAATAAGATCCATAGTGCCTTTTTAGGTCAATTGAGAATGTTAACGTTTTTTTCATGGAATGGCGGCTAAGTCCAGTTAAAATTTTCAATTTATTTAAAAATGCTACTGAAATACCTTTAATCAGAATTCTGTAACCAGTAGGGCAATTTAATTTCTTTTTGTACATACCTCTAGTTATTTCGTTGATAGATTCCTATTTTAAAATACGAATCTCCTAAATAACTCATTCCATTTAAAATTCCAAAATAACTCCTACCCCTTAAAAGAAGGACACGAACAAAATATCAAAAAAAGTAAAATACGCCCCCTTCCTTCTACTTACTACGTTACCTGAATTCCATGAAAATAATTAAAACCGTTTTCGAGATATCGCATTGTAATGCAAACAAATTCCTAAAGATCAATTATAATGAATAGCTGCGAGATATGACATATTTTATAAGCTTAAAAAGTACACGGATATCTACAAAGTGTTAAACATAAAATAAACAGCAAAGAATTACCTCATCCAAAGGTGCTTTTTCACCTTCTTCATGGTAGTTGTTATTACAAGTTGACTCGCTATCATCTAAATAACTAGGTAAACTACTACCGCTTCCTTTTCCACTTCCGTCCCCTTGATGTCTTCCTTTTCCGTTACAGATGCTGCCACTAGATTGGGATCGTCTTCCTGAAATTGGATATCAACCTGTTAGCAATAATAGAACTGGCTGTTGGAATTGTGCTTTGTGGATCATTAATGGCTGTTGTCTCTACTGTAGTAAAACACTGCTGTTGTCCCACTCTTTTGGATTTGATGTTGTATTCTTAGTTTCTAAGGTACTATCAACGTTGTTTATTTTATTATGTCTGCCTAATAGAGAGTGCATTGAGGCGTAAGCTGGCTATTAAAACTTTGCTGTATATTCAAAAATGCAATAAATAATAAAATTTTTAAACTAAAAAAGCTAATAATAAGTACTATGCATGAGGCAATGCTGCGTAAATCAAAATAAACTCCTAAAAAGAGTGGATAGGCCACCGTGATAAGGACTTCAAGTTTAAAAGAGAGCTAATGTATAATAATAATAATAATAATAATAATAATAATAATAATAAGGCAGTTTACAAAAATAATAAAAATTAAATGCGACGAAAGGCAGCTTTTATTTTTGAATTTGGCCAAGTAAGATTAAAATTGGTAGATATACACACCTAAACATAAAAAGTGGCCTAACTTCTTAATGCTTTATCCCTAACTTTAAAAATGCTTTTTAAAGGGGTTAAAGCCCTCTTAAAAAAATTCCTAAATTGTTTTTACACGATACCTTTAAATTGTTAAAAATAAATTTCTTAAATTTTTCTGTACCATAAAAATGCAATGTAATATTGTTTTTAATCTCAAAATTTTAATCCAAAGGCATTATAAACTGGATGTGTCCATAAAAATAGTGCTCCAAAAGAAACAGTATTGGCCAACGTCGCCCTCTAGTTCGATTTTTAATGATTTGGAACAACAAAATATAAATAATATTTTGATTTATTGTTAGCAAAATTACTCCGAAAAATTTTAAATTATAAAAAAAATCAAATAATGCAAAAAATACGAGTGGGAAAAATGTTATACAATACCTGGGTGTAAAGTGCCTTTTCCTCCCTTGGATTTTTAATGCCCTCCCTCTCGCATCGGACATTAAATAATCCGCAACAATCTTAGCATAATAATAGGCAAAGACAGACACTATCGCGTCAATGTAACAAAAATTATATAAAAAAAGCACAATTATCAAATAGAAACAAATTTGACATAATAATTGGGTGGGCCAGGTTCTAAATTCTGATAGATTAGGTGAGTCAGTGGCGTATGTTAACATGGTTTTTAAGGGATCAAAGTTAAGAAACCCGTACTAACAGTACAATATTTGGGTCTCAATTTGGACAGACTGTCACATTATAAGTGTAGGTTTTTTTAAGGAGTGAAATGTATGAAATAATCTTAAAAGAAGGTAAAAAAATATCGTTTCTGACAAATGTATTTGTAACAGGTATTATTTTTGTGACTTTTTTAGAGATATTATTTTTGACAGATGATACTTTGACAGGTATCATGTTAGACTGGTGTCATTTATGACAGATATTGTTTTTAAATAGATGTCGTTTTCGACTTGTTATTTAATGTTTAGAAAATATTATTATTAACAGATGCTGTATCATCGCAGAGTCATTTTTTATCGACTTGTTAGTTGGTCTCACCAGTTGCATTATTTACGTACTTTGAAATTAAAAAATGTAAAAAATAATTGACAATAGTTTTTTTGATTTTATTAGTAAATTAGCATTTTTTTAAATAAAACACCCTCTATATTGTATCCCCATTAAAAAGATCTTTTAAAAACCTGTAAAAATTAGAATAAGTTTGCTAATTTAAACAGTTTTATATTTTAACCAATACCAACGTTAGTGAGTATTATAGTAGCGTCAATGAATACATAAAACTGCCAAAATTTGGAAGTCCTCAAAAACAGCTCCGATTTTGATAATTTTTTTAGTTAATTTTGTTCTTCCATTTTATTTAAAATCAAAAACCTTTTGGGGGGCAAACAAATATGTATATTGTTTAAACAATATTTGTGATATTTAAATGGAACATTTTTCTTTTAAATCGCTGTAACTTTTTAAATATTGATTTTCGTCATTTTTACACCGATTTTTTTTTGTAGATAATAAAATTTTCTACAAAATTAGTTTTATAATAATTTATCGTATTTTTCATATCGATCGTGAACTTTAATTTCTGAGAGCAGAAATTTTACTTATTTTTCGGACTGTAATAATTGCTTATAAGATTTTTTTATATAATAGTGACATAAAATGAATATACAATATAACTTACACCTTCATTGAAAAGTACTTCATCATTTTGATTTTCAACGATAATAGTATAACATCCAGTGAATGTATGAAATACAAGATGCTCTTTTTAATATTTCCATTTACTTAACATAGTTTTGTTGAATAAACTCGTTGTAAGGCATTATTTTTAAATAGTTTGAAAAAACACTTTTATCATTAGGTGCAAAGAGTCTACTTACAAGTCCAGCAATGGAAAATTAATTCTCTAATTCCTCCTAAAGAATGGGGCAAAAGGACGAATATTTAAAACCAGTAAAAATGACGTAAGCAGCAGCACCTTAAAACGTCTTAAAAATCATATTTTGCTCCTGCAACAGGATGCGAAAACGTGACCTTCATTACTTACCGGCTTGCAGGGTTTGCAGTGGAAGTGACTGCGATAACCACCCACCACTTAAAGAAGATAAAATCTCCCATACTCTCTCTCTCTCTTTCTCCCAACTAAATTTAATATTTTTTTATATACACCGTGTTCAAAATTAAGTCGGCACTATTGCTAACTTTTTTATTATAAAAGGTACAAGTTAGGTTAAATTAGCAAAGTTTTGTACATTTTTACGCTGATTACAATAACGATAATAAAAAAACAAATGAACATCAGTTTACGAGTTATTCACAAAAATATACTTTTTTTAAATGCAACACCCTGTATTTGTTACGTTAATTCGAAAAAGAATGCAATTTTCTATATAATTAGTTATTTACATTTTTTTTCCTAAAATGAGAAATAGCGAAGTTATTTCAATTTAAATATTTTTTTTCACAACTGGACGCAGGCAGCCATGGAATTTTTAAAATTGCATTTTTTGTACAAATTGTCGTAATATGCTATGCGAAAAAAAAAAAAACAAACGATAACATGTGTATCCGCCATGATGTTTTAGTGACAACTAGTAAATCATAAGGCAACAGTTCATTTATGCTACTGTTGTTTAAAATGTTGTCATTTGGAAAAGTTTGATATGATAGATTGCTATATAATTTGACAAAAAAAATGGCATCAGGCTTTAAAGTGAAACTATTTCCAGAAAGAAATATACCAAACAGAAGATATTTTTTACTCCCTTATCGAAAGTTTCAATCAAATAAAAGTGTTTCTTAAGCGTAGTAATTAGAAAACCTTTAATAATTAATTAACAAACAGAAATTAATGTTTTGGCATATTTTAAAGTTTTTCGTGAAAATTCCACAAGAGACTGTAGGTTAGATCTTGTTCTATGCTAAGGAACCATTATTAAAATTTAAAAAAAAAACATAATTATGTACCCCACAAATACAGACCCACACAAACTTTATTGCCAGGTGATTACAAAAGGCGTAGAAACTTTTGCCAATGGTTTGTAAATGCTGCTATAGAAAATCCAAACTTTTTACGATTAATTCTTTAAGCAATGATAATAATTTTAGTAATAGAGGCATGTTTAACCGAAAGGACCAACATTATTGGAGCATTGCAATCTCCTGCGCCATCATCCTTTCAATCCACAGAGATGTTTTTGCATAAACGTATGGTGCTGCCTCATTGGATTAAAAATTGTTGTGGACATGTGTTTTATAAAGGATCTTTAACAGGCAAACAATATTTAAATTTACTAAGAAATGTGTTGAAGGATTTTTTGAACGATGCCAATATAGCTATTATTAGCATAATGTTTTTTATTAGTGTTAGTTGTGGTTAGTTGTGGTTAGTTAAACTGGTGTTTATGATTTACACAAGTAATTAAAAGGTTTAACAAATTATATCCTTTATGGCAATTTTATCCTTTATTTCAATTTGGTTACTGTCATATATTTCATATCATTACTGTCGATACAATTTGTAAAAGAATGGATTTTAAGAATTCCATGGCTGCCTGCGTCCAGTTACGGAAAATGCATTTAAATTGAAACTCTGTTTTTTATCATCTTAGAAAAAAATTTTAAATAACTAATTGTATAGAAAATTACATTCTATCGAATTAACGTTACAAATACAGGGTGTTGCTTTTAAAAAAAAGTATATTTTTGTGAATAACTCGTAAATCTGATGTTCATTTGTTTTTCTATTTTCGTCATTGTAATCAGCGTAAAAAGTACAACTTTGCTAATTTAACCTAACTTGTATCTCTTATAATAAAAAGTTAGCAATATGCCGATTTAATTTTGAACACGGTGTATGTGAGTAAACAGAAAATTTTTAACAGTTAATAAAATAAATTTTAAACATACAGATAAATAACTTTATTAAAAATTTATTTATTTAAATTTGATCATATTTTCTTAAATATCTAATATAGAGTATGTTTTTTGGAGTTGTTTAAATCCTAAAGAAATATTTAAAATTTTAATTTTGTTACGTAAATTCATTTTAAGCCACTATTAAATAAAAGTAAATTATAAGCAATTATAACAATCCGAAAATTGAGTAAAATTTCTGCTCTCAGAAATTGAACTTCACAAATCTTCGAAACTATGAAAAATACAAGAAACTATTATAAAACTACTTTTGTAGACAATTTAATTATCTACTAAAAAGGTTTGGTGTAAAAATGACAATAATTAATATTTAAAAAGTTACAACGATTGAAAAAATGTTTCATTTAAATATTATAAATATTATTTAAACAATATAACTTTTTGTTTGCCTCCTCCAAACGATTTCTGATTTTAAATAATATGGAAAAATCAAATTATTAAAAAAAAAAATCAAAACCGGAGCTGTTCTTGAGGACTTCTAACTAAAATGCTTCATTGACGTTACTATTATAATGGTGAACACCTCTGAATACCTCTGTAAGAGATTAACCTATAGGTAAATTTTTTAAAATTTTTTGTGTTTTTAATTCTCTTACCGGAAAGCCCCTTTGTCGAGTGCCGACTGACGTTAGCACCCATCACGCCGGTCACATGACGATCGTCCCCTTTTTTGTTTTCGATAACTTCTTTATTCTCTGTTGCTTGTTTTTTGATCGAATTTCTATTAAATTTATCTTTTTTAAAAGTATTTAGACTGCTTTTTTGAAATCTTGGATCATCCTCTGAATCGTCGTCGTCATTGACTTGGGATGAGGAAAGTCGACGGACTAGTTGAAGTAAGTCGCAATCGCCACCTTTGCGAGGTTTTGTGTGTAATAGGGGACCTGAAACAACAGAAAAACACAATATTAAAACTACGATTTTCTAGTTTTAAAAGTACATTTATATTATGGGTGACTTTTATATTTACTATATGTCTCCTTAGATTATTAAAACACAACCAGCAGAATTTTATATATAGTATTTTTAATACTGGATTATTGAGTCCATTACTTGGTGATAGTACACCTTTAATTTAGGTTAATTAGACTAAAAATGTTGCGGTTCTACAAATCCCATAGACACAACTTTTTTTAAATAAAAATACAGTTATAGAAAACAAAGTAATTTGTTTTATTTATCTATTTTTGTTGTTGGAAATTTTGCTTTAAATTAAATGAATTAACCTGTGTAAATGCACTTTAAGATTTACATAGTTAAGTATGTTACATAGATAATAATAAGTAATTGGAAATTCAAGCGTCAAATATTGCGCCAAACGCGCGATCTTACTCCTCGAGCAGAGAAGTGGGGGGCTAAAAAGCGAGGAAGAATGTACAGCGTTAAATAACAAAAAATCACAAACTTTTACCCTAAAAGGTGGTTTGCCCCTAAAAAGTGTCCACAAAGTTAGCCTATTTTCTCACTCTTTCCAGAGACCTAAAAAAATCCTAAAAATATTCCGCATAAGACAAATTATTGGTAATGAAAAGTCAAGATAAGTATATTTTTTGATTTTTCGAAAAATATCAAAAATCACCCCCAATCAGGGGTTGATATGATGATGCAAAACTGAAAAATATGAATATTATCAATAAGAATAAAAGCGATTCTTATTGTCTTTTTTATATAAAATAAAATCTTACAAATAAAAAATAATTTATTTTCTTATTAATTAATTAATAATTTTTTATGTATTATTTAAATATTTTTTTTTTTTTTTTAAGTTTAGGGGATGATTTTACCCCCTAAGATCCCAACCGTGTGTGTTCACACATCGTCGTTGTGGTTGGGCCCAGTAGGATCTTTTGGAACATGCGCTAGAGTTGCTGGTTATCGGCAACTCTTTTGGCTAGCGTATGGAACGGGATCCGAAGCTAAGATGAACACAAGGCTTTATTTAACTCAATGTGTTAGCATACCGTGCTGATGAGTGAATGACATCCTGTGCCTTTAACAGGTGTCTACAACGGTACCTCTGAGATACAGGGCGACCTCTCAGAGTATCTAGCCTTACTGCGGTAATGCGGGGCTCTGCCGTGGTGGACTATTACTTCCCTAGCTCCAAACAGAAAGCGGGCAGAACCACTTTCATAGGAAAAAAGTGACAAAGGTGCGCTGACCAAAACGAATAAATCCGTTTCGAGAGGTGCCACTCAAGGTCACAAGCAGGCAAAGGTGCGCCGACCAAACGGGTGAATCCGTTTCGTAAGGTGCCCCTGAAGTCACCGGCGCCTGGTTCACGGGGAAGGGCTAATCCATCCCGAACAAACAGGTGCTTAGGAAGGGTTCCCTGAATCCAAACAGAAGGCGGACAGAACCGCCTTTATAGGAAAAAGGGTTCCCTGGCTTTAAACAGAAAGCGGATAGGACCGTTTTCATAGGATAAGGCCGGAGATGCGGCCTCAGAAAGAACATCTGATTCCTGTAACAAGGACCTGGTAGCTACCCACGTCACTAGACCGGGAGAGAAGGGGGCATGATGGATCTAATCGTCTGCTCGTCATACTCTCCAGGAGACAGGGACACCAGAACACATCAGAACACATTGTGTCCGGTAGCGATACGAGTAAGAGGAGATGTAAGAACTCTCTCCCAATCTGGTATCGGACTCATTAGAAGTCCGATCCTTTTGGGAGAAATATAAAAAGGTGTGAGCCACAATAGACCGAGCGGTCGGAGTGGAGGACGTAAAAGTCCACTCACTTTAAACCTACCTACCTACCTACCCCCTAAGACGGTTGTTTTTTTTTTAAGTTTGAAATAATTAGATTAAGTCAGCTTAATCTATTTAAACAGAAAGCTAAGATCTATTATAAAACATTCAAGTTTTCTTATATTGAAATAATATTTTCCTATGTTATTACGTTCGGGGGTAGTTAACCCCTTAGTTATATGGGTAGTTTTCTTATACTGGTGAGCAGTACTAGATTTGAATTTCTAATAATTAAGAATATCTAAGTAGTTTTTATTTAGATATTTGATAGATAATTTCACTCCCTAAGAGGGTTAAAAAAAAAGTTGAAAACAATTAAATAAAGTCAGCGTAATCTTTCTTATGAGAAAAGTAAGATCTATCATAAAATATTTGACAGTTTTCTTATATTGCTGAGGTATTTTCATATGTTATCACGTAGGGATAGTTACAGGGGTGGTTTCCTTAAATAGATACTGGTGGGAGGTAAACGAATTAAATTTCTAATATAAGTATATTATATATATTATAAGTATCTTTTGATTTTTTGCATATTTGGGGGATAATTTAAGCCCCTTACCGAGTTTAAGGGTGGACTTTTAACTATATTATGTCCTTATTAATATGAAAATAAACTATTTTCTATTTTTTAAATTTTATTTTATAGAAAAAATACAATTAGAATTACTTTTATTCGTATTAATATTATTCGTATATTTCTATTTGGCGTTATCATATTAACCCCTAATTAGGGGTGATTTTCGACATTTTTTGAAAAAACCAAAAAAAATGCTTATCTTAATATTTTATTACCGATAAGTTGATATATTATTAATTATTATGCAGAATATTTTTAGGATTTTTTTAAGGTCTCTGGCAAGAGTGAGAAAATAGGCTAAGAATATGCTGTTTTTGCGGTCACTCTTTGTGTATTTAGAAATCGTACTATGGCATGTTATGTATACTAAAGTTTTTAACTCAATATTTAATTTAAAAATAAATTATCTTTGAAATAAAAAAAAACCTGTTATGGCAAAACGGCATGTTTTAAAATTATTATATTATTGGCTTAAAAGATCTGCTATTCATAAAAAAAAAAATATTTATTAAAGCTTGTACAAATACAATAACGTACCCACCTTTTCCCACTTTCGGTTCTTAATTATATTTTTAAATAAATTGGCTTTTAATTATGTTTGTACCAGAATATGAAGAGCACTTGTAAGAAATTTGAAGTTAAGTGCTATATAAAATCTGAAGTAGATTTTACATAATAATTAAATACTAACATCATTAAGAGTATATTTTATCAGTGTTAAAAATAAAGTTTTTTTTTTAAATCTTTATGATAGCCCACGAATTCTTGTATGAGCTTAGAACTAGGTACCGTGAGTGTTGGGTTTTTAATGGACGTTATACAAATAACTACTACCCCCAGTTAACACCTGGATAATGTTGTCCAGACGGGACCTACAGTTAAACATGGACCTGAACCACATACACTTGGTCACCCATCGAGTTACTGACCGTGCTCAACTTTGCTGATCTTATGGGAACCGGTGTTTTGGTGTGGCAAGGTTACTTAATTTGATTATCATTTTCTTATTATGCAATTTTTTTCACTACCAAAAGGGTTTATTCACTCGAAAAATTGACAGTTATTAATACCTTCCCCCTTCCCAATAATGGTTGTAACAAATATTTATTTTAGTTTGTTTGGTTTTCGTGTGCCCTTTAAATATGTTTTTTTATAATTTTGACTTTTCCAAAAATTTCGCATCTAATTATACACCCATAAGATAATCTCTTAAAATTTAAAACCTTCTCACATGTTATTGGTATATCAAATAGAAGTCATTTTTGGCGTTAAAATATTGCTAAATATTTCGTTGTTTAAGCTGTTCGTATTTTAAAGGTGTGTATCCATTTAGCGCGGCGTGTTCATTATCGTTACTGCGCGCGTCTGCCTCGGACGGCAGTCTCCCTAAATGAATACGCACCTTAACGTTAAAAGGATTATATCTTTTATAAAATTATTTAAAACCGCGCCTGCTGAAGCGGTTTAAAATACGTTTCAATATAATTAAGAGTACAAAAATTAACCTCTAAAATTTTGTGATGTGTGCACTGTGTGCCTCTATAAAGTAATTAATTAATTATTAATCGGCTAATCTGTGTTAAAAATGACGTTTTAAAATTCAGTTTTCAATAACTACTAGCAATTTTAATACAAAGATGTTAGGGTACAGTAACGGCCATTAAATTTTGGGCAATTCTTTTTCCCTTTCGTAAAATAGGCTTATGCCACTGAATATAAATACCTGTTGAAAAACCTAATAAAGAAACAAGTGTCCGTTGTGAGTGTCTATAAATATTTTTTAAAAATGCCAAACTTAACTTTGGATTAAAAAGTAATTATTATTTATTATACTCAGCAGGTTGGCCAGAAAGGGATGTGGCGAAAGAGCTTAACATCCCAAAGGATACTATTTATTTTGTTAAAAAAAAATGGCAGGAAACACTCCTTTAAGAGAAGAACTAAAAGTGCTCGCCCCAAACAATTGAATCAAGAACAAGACAATAATTTAGTAAATGTTTTGAGAAACCAACCATTTAAATCTGTATTTACAGCAAAAACTGAAAGCAATTTCCCAGCATCGGTTAGAACGGCACGGCGAAGAATAAGGCAAAAATCCGAATTGCGCTGCCACCCGGCAGCCTTAAAACCGTTTTTAACAAATGCAAATTAAAAACAACGCATTTGATTTGCTCTACAATTTTACTTGAAACCTTCGATTTTTGGGGAAAATATAATATTTACCAATAAAAAAGTGTTTCAGTCGTGCTACAATGAGATACTTAAGGTATACAGGTCTCAGGGAACACGATCTGATGAAAAATATACCTAAAAGGACAGAAGTAGTGAGCGATTTTCGGTAAATGTTTGGGGGTGGCTGAGTGCGCAAGAACGTGGTGTATGCTATTTTATCGAAAGAAGGTTCAATGCGGAGGTATATATAGATCTACTACAGAATATCATGCTTCCTTCTGTACTGGATCGATTTCCGGACAGAAATTTTATCTCTGAGTGGATGGAAGAGCATCGTATCAGGATTTACCGTGGCCCGCACGTAGTCGGGATTTAAATGTTATGGAAATTGTTTGGAGCTTATTAGTTAAAAAAATAAATAGGAAAAATGAGTTTAGTCCGCAAAATGTAAACGAACTTAAGGACACAATTTTAGAGACATGGAGTGAGTTACGAGGAAATCCGGACTACGCCCGGGCTTTGGTCCATTCGAGGCCTGGGAGGCTAAACTTTGTTTTAGAAAAAAACGGGGCCGCAATAAAATATTAAGTTTGTTTGAATTTATTAAATTGTTAATTAATTTATTAATTTGATAGTTTTTACAAAATATAAATATTTTCTTTTACTTTTTGCTTTATTTATAGTAATTAAAAGTAAAACAAGGTAAAAAAACGATTTCCAAAAATTGGCAAAAAAGTCAAAATTTGCCCAAGATTTAATGGCCGTCACTCTACATATGTTTTAAAAGTAAATTAAAATAGTTCTAAGAACATTTGCGTGCCAAAAAACAACTTTGGTTAAATTTTTTTATTGTGTTATTTTATTGTTTTAATATTTTTACCACTGTAAAATTCCATTTACTACATTGTTAGTATTATAACATTCACACATCCAGTTTTTTTAGCAAATTTGGTTGTCAGAATTTAAACCAATCTTAACCAATTATTTTACCATATTTGATTTAATTGGTTTACTTGGTTATTTTATTATTATTATTATTATTATTATTATTTTTTTTGGAAAACACGTGTTTGGATACTTAGAAACAAAAAAAATCTGAAAATAATACTATTCCTACTCCATATGCAAATTTTATACATATTTGCTAAAATAACTGGAACTTTATTGATAACTGTTTCTGTCTAACATCCTTTTAAACAGATACAGCTCGTTTCTATACAATATTGGCACAAATTAATTGAACAGTAATGACATTATTACCGCTCAATAATTATGAACTTGTAAATAATTGTTTTAATTAACAACTCAAAGCGAAACAGGCAGACGCACTTTAGCATCAGTTAACTAGTATTTTCACACCTTTATATTTGTGGTTTTCAATCAATACGGTTTATTGTAAAACCTGTTACTTTGGTTATTGTCATTTTAGATCTTGTCATCTATTATGGTAATTGGAAAATAACAATAAAAACTTCCGACTTGTATTTTACAAGGATAGTTTAAATATAAAGTGAAAATCGGCTGTAACATTAAGTAAGTAAAATATAATAATAATAATGTAACACTATTTTTTACGTCATTTTCTAACTTTATGTGCTTCGGTATTCTTGTAGAAGTTTCATAATGCCATTTTAATAGAATACTTTTGATAGAAATCAGAGCATCATGCACAAACCTGGCAACATCATTATCTCTTAAAATTTTCAGCCATCCAAAGTATTTTTTAGAGGTCCAAAGAGACGAATATCGCTTGGTGTTAAAACCTGACTATAAAGCCGCGTTTACACGATGCCAGTTGAGGAGACAATTGACAGAGAACAGCTTACTGGTATAAAATTATTGTCCTGAAATTCGACTGTCTCCAGGAGTAGACAGAGGACAATTGACTGGGCGCAGTGATGCCCCCCATCACTCTATCACGGCAGTTGTCTTGACAATTGGCGCCGTGTGAACGTGATAGGGCAGTAGATATCTCGTTTTGGGCCAGTTTGCCTTTGTCAGTCGAGACATCTACGTGTGTGAGTTTAATTTTAACTTAGGAGGCAGTGCTTTCCTCATTATTGTGTCTTGTTTAAATAGTTTACTTTCAACAAGCTGCAATAGTTCGTCAAAACTCTCCGGACACATCCTTAAACAAGCTTTATATTCCAATGGATTCTCCATTCGTATCTCTTTTATCAATTGTGATGAAGCTCGGTGACTGACTCTTTTCAATAGCCTTTTCTTGACCACTCCCTCTTCTTATTTAACTCTGCTTCGAGAATTTCGCAAGCCTCAGCGGTAAATTCCGACAAAGATCATCACACATTACTCTCAATTCATCACGAGAGACAACAGACGATGAGGACTCCGCCATTTTTCGTCACCAACTGCCGTGGTAATAGTTTCGCCGTGTGAACACGTTCTCATTCAATTAGGCTGTTCTCAGACATTCACGCAACTGGCCCAAGACAACTGGCCCCGATAATTGTCTCCTCAACTGGCATCGTGTAAACGCGGCTTAAGGGGCATATAGCAGAATCCATGCATTTTATGTGGACATTATAAGGGTAAACGTTATCATACAGACACTCTTTATTAAATGGTTTCTTCTTTTTAAAAGAGATGTAGGTCTAACTTCTTGAGTAAGTCAGATTAATAAGAAACGTTAATGATAAAGGGTTTTCCTGTATAATTACGCACCCCTTTAAAATCTTTATTTTTATAGATAGAAAAAAATAGTTTATATGAAAGTTGCAGGATTTTTCATGAAGATTTTCATGGTGTAAGATAGAAACAAATGATGATCGGAAAATTAACAAATCACTATCAACTCGTTATTTTAAATGGAACACCTGTATATGATTGAAAATTCAAATTCTGCTAATCTTCCTTTTCAAAAATATATAACTTATCTATGTTCGATAAACGAGTTGCAAGTTATTTGAATTTAAAATCTGTTCTTATAAGCCATAGTTAGCCATGGATACAACCCAAAGATTGGCAAAGTTAGTCGCGTTACCATGGTTCGTCTTGGAAACCAAACAAAAATTGACTTCTGTCAAATACTTTTATATTTTGGGTTGTATCCATGGCTAACTATCGCTTATAAGAACATATTTTAAATTCAAATAACTTGCAACTCGTTTATCCGAACATAGATAAGTTATATATATTTGAAAAGAGGAAGATTAGCAGAATTTGAATTTTCAATCATATACAGGGTGTTCCATTTAAAATAACGAAGTTGATGGTGATTTGTTAATTTTCCGATCATCATTTGTTTTTCTATCTTACACCATGAAAATCTTCATGAAAAATCCTGCAACTTTCATATAAACTATTTTTTTCTATCTATAAAAATAAAGATTTTAAAGGGGTGCGCAATTATACGGGAAAACCCTGTACGTCATTTTTTCAGAAAATTGGTAAAGAGAACACCTTTATTGTCCCCAAAAAAACGGTTGCCATTACCGGCTGAAGGCACAACCACCGCTTTCGGTTTTAAGGAATTCGAGTGGCGATGAATTATTTTATTTTTAGTTTTGTCCAACCTGGGTTTAATCACGAATAAGTAGGAAGTTTAAGAATGCTTCACCTTAATCTTTGTATCGCCTGAAAAGCTCAGTAGATACATCAACGCGCCCCTGTTTATATTCAGCACTTTGAGTACTCAGCTTGCACATATTTTTCGAAAATGGAAATAAAAATGTATAATTTCCTCGATATCTGTAACATCATTGTAACTGTTATGTTTGTAAATGTAAATTGTAATGTTTGTAACATTTCAAAAATAGAATATTTCCGTTGTCAAGAAAAAGGTCAATTTTTGTTTGTCTTGTCGAATGTCTAAGACGTGTGCGGCATATTTTCGGCATTGGACGGTCCTTCTTAAACTTCTTTTACTAATTAAACCCCTGGGTTTTTAGTAATCGATTTTTTTTTATTGTGCTTGAAGTTTTGGTAAAATTTCACTTTATTTGGCACCCTTATTCACATGTAATCTCACTATTATCGGTGGCGCAATAAAATATGAACTACCTGCCCTGCTCGGTTTTTTTTTAAAGAAGACAATAAGGTGATATTGCCATTATCCATGTCTTCTAGGTATACCATTGCATAGACAATAAGACGGATTTGCAACTTGGACCATTTATTTGGTTTTAGGAATAAAATTCTGGGTCATATTTGTACCTCCTTTCTTTGATTATATTTTCGTGGCATTTGAAGCCTTTATATTTAAAGATAGAAAAAATATAATTTTTTATATAATAATTGTAGGTTTTTTCATATTATCTTTTGAAATTATCAGTAAAAAGGATTCGCATTGAAAAATGGAAAAATAAAGGCAAATTCAACTTTTTTAAATGGAATACCCTGTATATTATGAGCTACAACGAAGGGTATATTTTTTCTAATTTCAAAATATATACATTGATGATATTTACGTGAACTTTTTTAAAATATTTTAGCTTAAATTATAAATAAATTTAAAAAAAAATCAAATTAGTATCAAGAAAACCATGAAAACAATAAAAATTTTCGTCATCAATATTGTAAAAAGTTAAAGTTAATTATTTTAAATATTAAGAATAATTTATATTGCTTTTTAAATAGCCCATATTCAGAAGAACAAAAAATTGCCATTGTGCGTCTTTTTCATGGCAACAATAATAATGTGAATATCACTTATTATATCCTTAGCAACGGGTACCATCTTTAAACACTATTTAATATATAGTAAGAAAGTTTAGTTAACGGAAAAGCTCAAAAATGAAGAAAGGGACTGTAGTACGAATACGAATTTGATATCCTGTTTTTTTCCAGAATAATTATTATACTTTTTCTACTGGACTAGCACCAACTACTTTTAATTATATTAAAAAATCCTGAAATATCAATCTCAGATTTGGCATCTGAACTTAATAAAACAGATTATAAAATTTATTTAACCTTAAAATTTTACAAATTTCAATTATGTCTGTCCAAAATCTCTCTGAACAAAACATGAGGACCGACCTGAGTATGCATTGAAAATAGCTAGGTTTATGCAGCATTATTCAGAATATTTACATAAACTTCTATTTACCGACGAGTCTTCCTTCACTATGGCAGACATATTTAATCGCAAAAATTAACATTATTGGTCCAGGAAAACCTTACCAAATTTTAAATTCAGCAACATAACAATTTTATTGTTTCCATGGCCTTTTTGATACTAATACAAAACTTTTTTGCAATTTATTTATAATTTAAGCAAAAAAAACTTAAAAATGGTTCATTTAAATATCATTATTGTATATATAATTGAAATCAGAAAAAAAGGCTTTCGTTGTAGCGCAAAATATACAGGGCGATCCAATTAAAAGTTAAAGTTGCCTAATTTTTCCATATTTTTAATGTGATTTTTAACTGGTAATTTTAAAAGATAATATAAAAAAAATACAATTTTTATATAGAACATTTTTTTCTAACCTCAAAATAAAGGCTTCAGATGCCACGTAAATATAATCAAAGACCCTGTACATATGACAACTTTTACACGCTATTGTTGAGTGCTTTACATGTTGTCATGTTACTTTAACTCAAAGTAACAGAATAATTTATTTAAAATAAGGGTACATCAATTGTATCTTTTAGGTTATTATTAATAGTATTTATCACAATAAGTAATAATTTCGTATGACAAATTCTAAAAAATATACAAAATCTATAAGCTTTCACTGTTTAAATTTTAATTTTTACAGCAAGTGGTATAGGTAATAATGGATCTAAAATTTAAAGTTTTAATTTATTAAACTTTTCAACTCTATCATTAAAACAGAAATTTGACTATAGCGCATATTATGCATCTAAACAAAACTTCAAACTTTCACCAAAAATCGTTAAACAGTTTAGTGGTTGAACGTTACAACATTAAATTGAGCCTTGTTTAAACTCATCCGTGTGAATGAACATTACTTTCGCCTAGTTAGTTTATATTCACATTTAAAAATACCCCTAATAGCTTTATGAATTTTATATTAATTCATTTTTAATAAAATTGGGTTAATTGTCCAAGAAAAATATTAAAAATAATTCAACAATTAATATATTTACTATACAGAGGAAAAAGTTTAGTTTTATTTAATAATGTTTATTTTTTATTGGGGTAAAAAGTTGATAAAACAACTAGATCACTTATTTAGATACCTTTGTAATTTAATAGATAGTCCAAGAAAGATATTATTGACACAAAACAAGAATTAATGTTTTAATAGGCTATTTGACTGATTTTGAAAAATTGTTTTAAATTATTCTTTGGTACCTAACAAACACAAATACTTTTATATTTCTGGGAAAATTGCTGTATTTTCAATAAAACCTAATGTTAAAGTTTAAATTATAAAATTCGGGCAAGTAAATCAGTTAATAACGAGTGTAACTAGAGTGAATTTTGTTAATAATTTCTTAATTTATTGGCTATAATGGTATATAATGGTGTGTAGTGCCACAATATACCAATACTTCTCTGAAAACACCAAATTTTTTTTTATCTGTCCCAACAAATTCTAAAAGGCGAAAAAAGTGGTTACAATTAGCTCGAAGAGATCCAAACAGCTTTGTATCGCATTCAAATGTTTTTATGTGTAAAGATTACTTTAATGTAAGTATACAAATATCCTGCTTTAATTATTACAAATTATCTATCCTATTATATTACAAATATCCTGCATTAAATACCTACAGATTTATATTCAACAAAATATCTCCTTTAAGGTATAACCTAACCTTTGGATTAGAATGATTTTGTTTCTTCTAGAAGTTAAATACCTAGCAAGTTAGTACTTTCTATTTTTATACTTAACGGTGTTATTATTATTGAATTGCAGATGGAAACTGATATAATAAATTACACGAAATACAAAATGGGTTTCGTGAAGAATTTACTTTTCAATTCGTCTCCCATAAGAGATGATACTCTTTATATTTTTACACTCCATAAACATAACCTACAATAAGATTTTGAGAAATACTAAATGATGATCACATAAATAAATAATTTTTAAGAGGTACTTACACAGCTGTTTTTACATTTTTGAGTTTTACAGCATAGTAACGTTATTAAAAAAAAACGCACAATCATAAATGCGTCTATCTCTGGTAGGATTCTGTTATCGGCTTGCACAAAATGTATGTCCATTTTGAGGTACAAAACGGATAATTATGTTACTTAAAACATGTTTTTATATACTCGTAAAATGGTCAAGAAACAGTTATTTAGATAGTTAAAGATCGAAAATAACACCTGAAACACAACACAAAGCTTGTGACATTTATTTACTTGCAAGTGACGTCACCAAAGCTGTAACCAATCACAGAGCGTTCCAGTCGCTGAATTAATTTTAAAAATATTTGAATTTTATTACGTATATTTTCCAATAAATCTGCATATTTTACTTTATATTATAGAGAAATTTGCTTCTTTATACTATTATCTGATAGGATGAACACAATTTAAAGCTTATTTTGAATGGTGGCAAATAGCCTATTTGCATACATTTGGTGTGATCAAAAAATACTTTTGGGTTTATTCTTATCCTCAATAATTAAATAAAAAAATGAAATAATTATACTTAAATAACTGCTGTATTAACTGTTAAGAAAGTCATTATATTGGTACAAATATAAATTAAAATAGGTTTTTTTGTAATTATCGTCAATACCCTGTAGTCGATTTTCTTGAAATTTGTCACTGTTATTTTCATTAATAATGGCCCTAATTTGGGTCAAATTAAATTAAAATTATTTGGTTCAGTGGCCTCTCAGGAAACACCTTATCGAAAATAATTGTGAAAAAATGTACTCCACTGACTTTTTTTGCAATTTTTATATATTTTTTAGATAAGGCCACCCAAAACACAACTTTTTTGTTTCTTGAGAAAAAAATTTGAACCAATTCATTGCAAGTCTCTAAACCCCATTAAAAAAACTTTACAGAATTAAATTTTAATTTGCAACTAGTAGTATAACAGGAGCCTCTTGAAATTAATTAGATTTTGTCACCCAAAACGTTGAGTTGTTAAATGATTTTTATTTTTAAGGTATATCAAAAATAAAATGATTAAATAAAAAATTCCAAAGTGTCAATTCTTCGATTAAAAAAAATTGAAAAAAATTTAAAAATTTAAAAATTAATATTTTGATTTTTTTTAAATAATTTTTCTTTACACGTAGATTATGGAACAAGTCACTAGAAACTGCTAAGCTTAAATGGATGCATTTTATTGACGAAAAGCTTGGAAAATACCTTTTTTTAATAAAAATTAAAGCCGAAAAATTGTGTTTTTGTTTTTTTTTAAGTTTATAAATATGCGGTAAAGTAAAACATAATAAAAAAACATGTTAATATCTCTATTTTTTATTTTTTATGGCTAAAAAGGTGCGGTACCCCACTTATGCACAATTACCTTTCAAATAAGAAAATATTTTTTGTAAAAACCTATTTAATTTTCTACAATTGGCGCTTCTTACCAGATTCGAAAATAAAGACCCAGGAATAATGTTTAGTTAAATTTGATAGCTTTTGCAAACCTTTATCTTAAAATAAATACGAAGTAAACCACTTAGAAGAAAGTTTTCATCGTAATAATGACCATGGCTTTCTTCCTTAACCCAGCTAAGTCTACAGACTTTATACCAATGATTGAGATATCATATAAAAATTTCTCCTAACCACATCTTTCAAAAGCTGTAGCAGCTCTTCAAAACGAGTTACAGTTAGCTTGGAACAAAGCTTAATCTTATAAAAGTCATTTTTACAAATTAAAATATTTATTTATTTTAAATATTAGGATATTTCTAACACGCAAGTTTAAAATTAGGATATCTCAAAACCGTGAAAATTATCGAGTTAATCCAAAATTACCTGTTTTAATTTAAAACCAAGCCGAAGTTAAGTATCATGTACTAAATTATTAATAATATTAATACCAAAAAGTTATGACGAAATATTGGTTTTAAAAAATGAATAAAATTGCCCAAAGCCTTTGCTCTAAGTGGTCCATAATATTGGCAAGCTTATTATCAGAAGGGGTATTAAGGTTAACGTTTTAACTATACCAAGTTTCACTTTAATTAGAAAACACGAATTAAAAATAAAGAAAAAATGTTTCTTTTACACCCTATATCTTAAAAATGAGGCCGTTTTGAAGCTATGTTTATAAAACGTCTTATTTTTTGCGAACAAATCCCCCATTAAGCGATAGCACATGTTTTTTGAATCGCCTTATATAGCTACCGGATATACTACAACGATAAAGTTTAAATTTATTTTCTTACAGCATTACAAATTTTTAATACATGGACTATAAATTATACGCTTCATTTCACCATAAATTTAATAAAAACTCAGAGAGTAACAAATTAAGGAAGTTATATTAGTCGCTGGCTACTGTAATTAACTAAGTAAAGCTACCTCTGTGGGCTTACTAAAAGCCCAGTTTTTGCGGTTGCAAAGTAACTATGTTAACTGTGACTGCGGAAAGCTCGGAGTAATCAGATTCGTTATTCCGTTTATTAAACATTTATATAAAATTTTGGTTTTAGAAATTAAATATACATTTTCTGAAAATGAAACTTTTACCTCTTGCACATCTTTAACAAATTATTAAAAAAATAAGACTATTATATAAAATCAATATCAGTTTCTAAGGACAAAAGTAAAGAAAAAAATAGAACTAGTGTTACATCGAAATAGATCAATCATTATACAGTGTGTCCCAAATTGGTGGGGAATGTATGGGGATCTTGGAAACCACGATAGATAGAAAATCGGTTAAATGGGCAAAGTTTTGGTCAATTATGTTAGTAAGCTAATCCTGTTTACTACATGGTTTTATCTATTCAGCTTTTTGATAAATTTTGAAAAAACCTGAAACATGCATTTTCGAAAATCGGCCATATTTTTTTAATAAGTGAATATTTTTCAAATCTGTAAAAACTTCTTCAAAGCAACTTTTTTTGTAGAATATGACCGAGTAGTCAATTTTTATTTTCTACGATTCGGGTTTTTAGAATCATCATCAACTTTATGTTTTCATATGGACGCCATAAAGGATTTTTACGCAGCCAAATAGTGCTTTTATTCTGATTTTAATAATGTATAACATATTATAATTTAAAAGTTTATAACCTCATTTATTTCAAAAAAAAAATATTTTCTTAGTTGGCCTTATTGATAAAACCATGTAGTAAACGAATTAGCTTATTTAATAATTGTCCAAAACTTTTCCCCATTTAACATTTTCTATCTATTGTGGTTTCCAAGATCCCCATATATTTCCCACCAATTTGGGACACACTTTATAAGTGTGTTATTTTATGTTTAATAAAAAAAAGGTAACTTTAAATTTAACACCAGACCTAACAGTTGTTTAGTACAAAGGTTCTCATATTAGGAAATGAGGTATCAGGTGAAAAAACCACCATTTTTAATACGTTTAGACGTAACAAAGAAATTAAAATGCTTTGTTTGGGGTTACCAATAGAATCAAAAATTATTTTAATGCAGAATAATTTTCTCCATGCCTTTGATGTTAGCACCCTTAAAATTTTTAATAAAATAAGAGCAGATTAGTTATAAAAATGTAATTATAAACCCCGAATAATTACATATTTGTAACTTGCCACCTCTATTTGCCAGGACAAAGAACTTTATTGACATTTTAAATGATAAAGCAGTATATGCTTACCTAGGGTCCTAAAATTAAAAGGCCTGACATCTTATGAACTTACCTTAAGGTCTAATAATTTTCTTTAAACAAATAATAAAACAAAACGAAAGATTTAATTTAAATTTTAGGGGTGAAAATAACAAGATATACGAGCAAGAAAATGGAAACTTTTTAAAATTAATTGAAACAATTGCAAACTTTAATGCTACGATATCCGATCATATTAACAGGATTAGAAGGATTTTATCAAATATGCCTTATTATTTAGGCGTTCATATTCAGACCGAATTAATTTCCCTTCTGGGAGAGAAAATAAGACAATTTATTACATCTATGTTAACAGCTAGTAAATATGTTTCTATTATTTTAGATTTGACTCCTGATGTAAATTATAAAGACCCACTTACTGTTCTATAACGTTTGTTTTATTAAATAATAAATCAAGCAAATAAAAATTAGAAAGCATTTTTTGGGCTTCATTTCAATATCAGATTCGACAGGACAAGGCTGAACCAATGTTTTATTGAATTTTTTGGAGACTTACAACACTTGTTTAGGAGATTTACGATAATGAAGGGTAGCAAATATGGTTTCAAAAAATGTTAAATTAAACCCTAGACCATTTAACATGCCTTCTGCGGCCTATAGCTTAAATTTAGTTGTTAATGACGCGGCAAAAGCGTCTTTAGAAATTACAAGTTTCTTTGCTATGGTACAGGAACTTTACGTTTTGCATCGACTAAACGTTGCCAAATTTTAAAAGATGAAATCCCAACGTCTTTTTAGTACTAGATGGGAAAGTAGATTAGATGCTCTTAAGTTCTTAGATACAATCTAGCAAAAATATATGAGGCTTTATTTGCACTTTAATCTGATAATAGCAGAGACTCTAAACCAAAAATATGGCAACTTCATAACTCTTAAAAATTAAGTCATTTAAATTTATTTGTTCTATTATTACATGAAATAATGTGTTAACAAGAATTAATATTGCAAGTGAAGTGATACACAAAGCCGATGCTGCACTACCTAATATCGTTTTAATCTTAGAGCTCTTAGAGCAGACGAAAACATTAGTCTCGCACCGGGACGGCAGATACCCTAGGAACGGCCCTGACCCCTGACCCAAATTTCAAATACTGGTATTTTTAGAACGCTGTGTTAATAAAATAGATTTTTAATTCACTGGCTGTATCTATACATAATTTGTATCAGAAATTATCCCGTTTGGAATACTATTTTTTTTTATCTTGGGACAGTCCACGAAGGCTGATGTCTAAGTACTAACGTACCGTGGGTGTCTTTAGTGTGGTGAGAGGGAGTTTGTTCACACTGGACTTAAATTTTTGAAGATTGAGAGGAGAAGGAAAAACTTCTGCGGGCAGCAGGTTCCATAGTCTTGGCACTCTAGGGATGAAGGAGCGAAGAAAGCGGGAAGTTCGGGGCCTCTCTAACTAAACTGTAAAAGGATGCATAAAAGTTGCACTACGTGTTGCTCTGTTGGGAGCTGCCAGAGTAGAAATTATACTGGCCAACTCCTCTGAGCAGAAGCCGTGAAAATACCTATAGAAGAGCGACAGTCCCCTACAGCTCGACGGTGGGCAAGAAGAGGAAGCCCTTCTGTGAGCTTTGGATCATTAATAAGACGAACGGCTCTTCCTTGAATGGAGTCCAGAATGCTAAGTGTTGTAGGGGACGCCATTCCCCAGACATTAAAACAATATTCTAAAGAGGGTCTGATTTGGGATACATACAGAGTGTACAGATTGGAAGAAGAGAAATATTTTCTGGCTTGTAAGAGGAATCCAATCTTTTTTGAAGCTGCCGAAGCTGTGGATGAAATGTGTTTGTGCCAGTTGAGGTTATTCTCAAACGTAACGCCGACAAGATTAAACGACTCTTTGTTCTGCAGAACTTGGCCGCTCATATGTAAGGGATGAGCATTTGCAGACTTTTTTCGCGACAGCGAACATGACTGTGTTTTCGAGGCATTAAACCGAACAAGATTTTTGGCGCCCCAATCCAAGATAAGTCTTGTGAAAGAGATATCTGCATTGACCTGCGCTTGTTTTCGAAATTAGAATTACACGGTGGCTTAAGAAATTGAATACTAGAGTGGAGGGTACTATCGTCAGCAAAACTATGAATGGGAATGTTGTGGAAGAGAGAAGATCGTTAATGTGTAGAAGAAACAGCGTGGGTGCAGGCACTGATTTGGTAGAAGCTGGAGGAATGACCATCTACACTAACTGATATACGTCGATTAGAAAGGAAACTTGAAAGCCAAGAGCAAAGCTTAGGTGGAAGATCGTAAGAAGGAAATTTGTTAAGAAGCCCATCATGCCAGACCTGATCGAAAGCTTTGGATATGTCAAGAGCAACGATCTGGGATTCACCAAGAAACTCAAGGGACTTGTTCCAGTTGTGTGAGACAAAGGAAAGAAGAGCAGCTGTGGATCTACTGTGACGGAATCCATATTGTCTATCATGTAAGATCTTATGTTTTTCCAGATACTTTAAAATTTGGAAATTAACGAATTTTTCCATTACTTTGCAAACAACTAAAAGAAGAGATATAGGTCTATAGTTAGAAGGGAGACTTTTGGATCCTTTTTTGGGGACAGGTTGCACACGTGCAGCTTTCCAACTCTCCGGGAAAATGCCCGTGTCGTAAGAGATTCGAAAGAGGCGAGTTTAGATTGGGGCAAGCTCGGGAGCACATTTTTTAAGACGATTGCTGGTATGCCATCCAGCCCAGTCGATTTTTTAGTATTAAGAGAAGAAAGAATACGCTTGATCTATTTGACTTTAAAAACTATAGTTGTCTAGGGACTGGTTGGTGAACTGGTTTTAGTGGGGTGGGTCACGTATCCATATTTTCACTGCAGCCTATTGGCCTACTGTGCTTTTCCTTCTTGTAATAGAAGTCCGCTTCTTTTTATCAGATCCAGTAGATTACTGCCCCGGTATTCTTGCGGAAGAGGAATTCCGCCCTGTATATTTTCAAACAGTACAGTTCGTCAATTCATTGCAGTAGTATACTATGTGTGATGCTTTTTCCTCTTCTTTCCAGCAAAGCCTGCGTGTTGTGAAACTGTTATATATGCCTAAGTGTTTCCTTAGCTGAGAGTGGCCCGAAAAGGCGGACCTCTGCTGTTAGTTTCTTAGAAGAATCGCCTACTTTACCTTCGTATGTCTTTGACCAGTTCTATGCTGTTGTTTCTGGCGGCAAGTTCTTTTGTCGCTTAGGCACTCCATCGTGATTTATGATGTAAAACAAAGGCTTTTAGGACAGCCAGACTGGCTTTACGACTATTGCCGAAATCCGTTATAAATTGTAACGCTACGTTGAATTGGAACAACATGGTAGGCCCTCAACCAATTGAATTCGATCGGTATGTCTCTAAAGCTGTAACGGAGTGTAATTGTCTACCGTAAATTAAGAACATCTCTGAATACGCTACTTGTATTTTATTTTGTTGTGGTTAGTATAAGTAAATATATTAAAGTTTTATTATTTTTATTTCCTTTGCTTTTTTTATAAATATATGTGGGATCAGCGCAATTAATTTAAGATATGGAGAATAACTATCCTTTTTGAGTAAGTAAATTACAGGTTAACTATGATTATAAATCACTTAGAAATACAAAATTGCACCAATTATAATTTGCAAGAGGTAGATCAGTTTTATTTCACACTAATGATAAAAAAATATACATACCAAAATTGTATTATTACCGACGTAGCTGGAGTAGATACAATTAGTTAAAAAAAACAGCTACAAAAATAAATCTAGAGCATTAATATAAACTTATTTTTAACTACATTTGTGACTACTTTCTTTAACAAAATTTAAACAAATATATATATTTTCAAATGTTCCCCATTCTAAAATACGATGCCTCATCATCATACAATAGCTACGAGTATCTAAAAGAATTTTCAACGAGATGCATTCCAACGTCGTGCCTTGCAGAAATAGTTTTCTTTGTAACAAGAATTCAATGTAAATAAGGATTGTTTCTTAATAAAGTTTATTATAAAGTGTTTGAAGACAATAGAGGACTAAAAAGAAAATTGCAGAGAAACAGTGTAGGTATAGGGAACTGTATTAAAGATCGAATAAAGAAAATTTAAAATGAACCATTTTAGTCCAGTAACTGACAAGACAAGGCTGTGAATAATTCTGTACAGTTTTACCTTGTGAGGCAATTCTTAGGTTTTCGGGGATGCTTTCGAGCAAAAAAAAGTTTATCAACATTAACAGATGGCTGAAAATGATCCTTCAAGGCCCGAAAAATGGGTTTTCCGCTAATATCTGCCTAAATATACGAATTGAAGAATTTTTGTTAAAACAAAAAATAAAGATTGCCTTGTAATCTACAAAAATAGATCTTATAATTTTTCAAAAAGTTAATAGTTTTCGAGATAACGGGACCCAAAAGTCCCCTCATTTCAGCTGCCGCTCTACAGCTAGAATGCCGCTATCTTCATGAATTTACTTATAAGCGCGCGGACGAATTGTTCCATTACTCGAGCAATAATGTACATTTTTTAATCATTCAAAGTTCATTGGAATGAAAAAACCCGTACCTATCATTGCATATGAGTTTGGGTCCATTCTGATTTTTCTGGAATATTAAAAAAAGCTGTCAAATTTGTTTTTCTCAATATTTTGAAAGTATCTCATTAAACTTTTTGATATTTTTTGAAAAAATGGTTTGTTATTAACATTTATTTTTTATAATGAGACCTTAGCAAGTGTTCAATGATCCCAGAAAATTTCCTTTACCATCTTTCTAAATCAGGGAAATTTATCACACCAGTGACTCGCGGTCTCACAACTAGCCACATCTATCCAGTGTGGAATGTTATGGATTTTTCGACGGCCGTTTGTTGCGAAAAAAACGGTAGGGGCCATTTTTGTAGATTTTAAGGTGATCTTCATTTTTTGTCTAAATAGAAATTCTCTAATTCGCATGTTTTGGCAGATATTCGCGGAAAACTCATTTTTGGGACTTTAGGGGGCCATTTTCAGCGGGCTCCCACGTCGGAATCGTGATAAACTTTTTCTCGCTTGAAAGCATTTGCGAAGACCTAAGAATTGCGCCACAAATGAAAACTGTACAGATTTATTTACAGCTTTGGTACTTTCGGGTCTTCAGTTATTACACTATTTTAATTTTTTTGTCGATTATTATTTTTTTGTGTAGTTAAATATGAACGAATTTTAATTTGACCAGAATGCGTGCATAGCGAAACCAATTATTTGTTTTTATTCTGTAAATGCCAAAATAAAAGAGCAGACAGTTTATGTTTTCGTTGCGCAACGCATAATCGTTTAATTTTTTGTGGATGCGAGTGACAAACCTAGTAATATTCTCCAAATATTTTAAGCACAATACAAGGAATCTGCCTTGTTATAAACATAGGTATTTAATTGGTGAAAAAAGTTTGGGATGGACCGTACAAGGTCGGAAATGAACATGCAAGATATTCAAAAACATTGATAACAAAAACTAACATTAACCTAATAGATGACTTCTTGCCAATAATAGAATTTCTGCCCTTGGAATTTCACAAACATAACAAATTAGTGTTGGTAGAGTCAATTTCTATCTGCATTACCAAAAGGTTTGTGCATGAAAGGTTGAGATTGAGATTTTTAGCAATTTAAGATAAAGGTAAAGAATTTTTAAATTCCTTACCTATTTATGACCAAACTAGGGTTCACCATTTTACGCCATAATTAAAAAGATCGTGTCTAAAGTGTAGAGTCAAAAGAAAGTTGTGCCTTTAGCCGGTAAAGTAATGCCCCCGCCTTTTGACAGCAAGGTTATACCTTTGCCCAATTTTTTGACATAATGATGTGTTATTTAATTTGTTAATATCCTTTATTAATTTGCTCACCCAAAACCTATATTGCATGTAAAAAAAAGGAAACTGTTTAATCTCCATTTTGCTGCATTGTCCTTAAAAAATACATTGGAAGATTCATTCACATCCATGCTGTACTGCTAAAAGAGCCACTAGGCAGCTAAAAGTTTAAAGGCAATGGTGATATTGCCGAATTTGTGTATGAGTGAGTAGCTTTGCGCCGATCCAAAAATATGCTGTTAAAATAGTCTTACGAAACTCCAGTAGCAATGCCAAAAGAGCACAGACTTAAAATAGTTGAAGAAATAATATAAAAATCATATTCTGATAGCAGTTGAATAAAAAATTGTAGCCATATGCTCGTTACATTTAAATGCTTTTATAATGTTAGTGTTTAAAATGAATATGGTCAATATTAAAATAAGAGAATTCGAACGTGTATTCTATTATATCTTACCAAAAATACTTATGTAAAATAAGCACCAAGTTCTTATCCAGAAATATCGGCCCTTTTAAGTAATGAGATCTAAAATCAGACCAAGTTATGTCCACAATTATGTTCCACGTATTTTTTTTGCCATTGCAAGTTTTTTACTCATCTTTCTGTATTATTAAATGTTCTGTTTTTTATGACAGGCAGTTTTTATTATTAATACAGACAGATTAGTAAAAAACTTGCCAAGTAAAAAAAGAGTTGAACAAAACTGTAGATGCCTCCTATTGTGCATAAGTATTTTTGGTAAATTCTCTTTTTTTCAGTATAATAAATAAAAAATGAGGATGGAGAGGGCCCTTATGTCTTTTTTATAGTATACCTTGCTCTGACTGAATATGAAGTACGAAAATTGATCATTCTATTGTACCTTAAATCGCTTCTGTTTGGGGTCTGACAGGTAAAATGTGGCAATACTAAGTTAGTTATGACCTCAGAAACTCAAGTTCAAACATTGTTAAATACCCCCTAAAAATACGATATTTCCGCCCTTGCTTCAGGGCTTTCGAACTAAAAATGTGTAGTTTTCAGAATTTTTTCCTTTAATAGTGTCCTAAAACCTACTTTCATATCAAATTTCAAGGTTCTTTTCCTTGGGAAGTGCCCTATAATTTTGATAGGACAATTGCTGAGAAAGTGTGTGCGTCAGTCAGTCAGTCAGTGGTAAATTATTAGAAAAATTAATAAATGTTACAAAGCAGAACGAAAATGCTTTAATTTCTTATTTTATAGAAAAATACCGGAAATAACCATAGCTTCCTTTCATCAACAGTATTACACAACCTTACAGGTCATCAATGAAGAAGATAAAGAAGATTCTACATGATGTTGGTTTCATTAATAAGACAAACAGCTCTTTTTAAAATATCTTAAATGGTGGGTTGTTGTGGGTAACGTTATTACCCAGAAATGAGAATAGTTTTTCAGGTAGGGGAATTATTTGAGATATACAGGGTGTAAAAAGTATGATGCTCACGATAAATGGGCGATAGCGGAGCTCAAAATAAGTCGAAAAGTTTATATGACATATGTGTCAAAACATTACAGATTTTTGTCTAAACGATGTCAAAGTCATGAACTTTAAAAGCAGTTATTTCTGAAAATCCTAACAACTGGAAACTTTTGTCTTAATCGCTTATCAAAAGATTTATTTGCTAATAAAATAAAAAAGTTTTAAATGTTTTAGTCTACAAATAAAAAAAATTAAATAATTTTTCAAAAATGTTTCTTCCAGTTAAAAATTTAAAAACAATTGGCAACAGAGCTATCCAGAACCTTTTTGCGTAAATTAAAGTCAGTTGTACATTGTGCTCACCGGTCCGGCCACGATATGTTTGTTTGTTTTTTAATCGGGAAAAAAGACAAACGTAGTGCAAGTGTACCAAAGAGTTATGAAAACAGAATGTGTGCGACCGAGAAATCTTATTCTTTAAGCAAAATAAAAAAGTGCTGTATTAAAGTATAATAATATGTTCCTAAAATTAATTAATTACAAATTAAAACCAAAAATAATTATTGATTATTTTTTACTTAAATTTAATCCCAAATTGAATGTCAAAATAAAATGCAATAAGTAATTTTTATTATTTGTATGTAAATGCACATCTCCTTAAAAAAGTGTAAATATGCAAAACCTCGCAAAAAACGTTAGACTCGCTGCAATGAAACGGGCGCGGTGTTGCCAAGTTTTTTAAACTTTTAAAGGCCATATTCCGAAAGCAATTAACTTTTGACCCATATGTTTTTGGTTTTTTCGACTTGTTTTGAACTCCACTATCGCCCATTAAAATCGTGAGGATCATACTTTCTACGATTGCGATTTGAGATCATTCTGGAAAGTCAAACACACACACACACACACACACACACACAAAATCTAAATAGTTCTTATCCAATAGTCAAGTCTTTTAATCAACATATTTTGGTATCCCAGGTTCTTTTATATTCAGAAATCATCTATCATCTATATCAAAACTTAAGCAATAGCTTGCCAGAAAGAATCTGTATATTTTAAAATTATCTTCAGTTTTTATTTCTATCGTATCTACTATTTTACATTTTAAAACCACTTTCCCAACCCGTCTTATTTATATGCTTACTTTGAATTTCAAATTATTTAGGTCTGTCGTTCGATCTACTTTACCAGATTTTACCTCAGTTAAATATAGATAAAATTCATGAAGCTATTATGAGCCCTTTTTACATTTTACCGGCAAATGAAAACTAACAAGGCGAAAGTAATGTTTACTTACATGAAGAAGTTTGAACGATGCTCAGTTTGATGTTTTAATGCTTACCAACTAAAAGGTTTTACGATGTTTTGCAAAAGTTTTAAGTTGCGCTTAAATGCTTTAGGTTAAAAATACATTGGCTGATATTATTTTAGAGAATAAATACGTCCATCAATTATAATACAAATAAATCGTTTTTTTTTCGGTGGCGTATCTGACGGTAATTTAACGGGCCGACCAAAAGCTTAAAGCCAACCAAGTCTAATAAAAAATCATTTCTTTCGAATCATTTAAAGAATATTACAGATTAAGTATTTTTACACAAAATTGGTCAAAAGGGAAATTTTATGTCCTTACATATTAAACATTTAATATAGAAATCCCTTCTGACAAACTAAAATCCGTTTAGAAACTGATTGAAGTTTCTGAACTTAGCAAGCCCACCATAAAGAAAAAATTAGTCTCTGGAATTAGTTTTTAAAGGGATTAGATAAAAAGCCGACAGAACAACAAGTGCTCTAAAAATATGTACCTATCTGTCGCACCCACTTGCGTAGTTGTCCATTTCGTGAACTGGATGTCCAGTTCGTGAAGTGGAACCAGATAGTGTAATAATATTTAATTTCACTATCTGGACAATTTTTATCTCCAGCTTAAGAAATGGACATGTAATTTTTCCACTTAGAGAAGCGAGACTATATTACACCATCTAGACACAAAAATCATCCAGTTCCTGTTCTGTATATTTGGCATTTGTCCACTTAGTGAAACAATCAGTCGTCGGTGTTTTAAATGGCATGAACATTATATTGAACTACTAAAGCAAAAATGTTTAATATCAAAGATAATTTTTTTACGCTTCTTGATCAACATTACACGGAAAGACTAACACAACTAACCAAAAATGTTGGGTCATTGCATTGTATTACGGTAAATAGATAAATTCCAAATATACAGTACTGGAACTGGATGATTTTTGTGGCCAGATGTTGTAATACCGTCTCGTTTCACCAAGTGGATAAATGGTATATCCATTTCATGAACTGGACAAAAATATTGTCCCGATGGTAAAATAAAATATTATTACACTATCTGGTTCCATTTCAGGAACTGGACATTTAGTTCATGAAATGGACAATTACGCTATATGAGTGTGACATATCCAAATTTTGTCTTCTGCTGTACCAGTGGAAAAATAATATATCCATATTATGAACTGGACAAAAATATTGTCCAGATGGTGAAATAAAATATTATTACACTATCTGGTTCCATTTCAGGAACAGGACATTTAGTTCATGAAATGGACAATTACGGCATGTGAGTGCGACATATCCAAATTTTGTCTTCTGCTGTACGCTACCATGCTACGTGACCTTTCTAAAAAACTAATAGATTAGATCCCCCCTCTGGGGTGCAGTCAGATAAGACAAGTAGTAGGACATAGAGATGAGCAAAGCTGCGATTTTTCAATCGCAATCAAAACTGTGATTGCGAGTCTTTAATCGCTGCGACTGTAACCTGCGATTGCGATTTTGATTTTTAAAATTGGTAAACGACGACGATGGCGATAAATTCCGTTAGTTGTTAGTTTTTTAACACCGAATATAATAGATAAAATGAAAAAGAGGGGAAAAACAAAACAATTTTGCATAGTCCATTACAATCATTACATACATACATGTAACTTAAAATTCAGACTTGCAGATTATTTACATTTTCCTTAGCGCGAACGGCGCTAGTTGCGACCAAATCGCAATCGCAGCATGTTATAGGATCCGGCGTCTAGTGCCGAGAAGAACTCTTGGCCTCGGGCCCAGCATTTGTAAAACACAGTGACTTGTTCTTTTTAAGCGATGTTGGTTGGCTAAAAAGTTAAACTTGCGTGATCGCTAATAATTCAATCGCAGTTTGCTAAGAAGAGTGATCGCAGGTTGCGATTGCAAGTTTAAAATCGCTGCGATTAAATCGCAGTTCGCGATTTTTTGCTCATCTCTATTAGGTAGTAGGAACACACTGATATTTTTAAATTAAGTAATCCCATTTTTTATTTTCTTTTAATACCCAAAATAAGATGTATCTTAGCATTTTTTTAGTTGCAGCTTTGATTAGGAGAAAAAAAAGTATTTTATTAAAAATGTATGAAAAATAAATTTATTTTAGAACATAAACATAAATGTTTTTTTAAAATAATTGGTAAAATGGTATAATTATAATAAAAAATAATTATTAGTATGTTAAAATTAAGAAACACTTAAAACATTACAAGTTACAAAAATTAAAACATTTCGATTTCCAGATAAATACAACAAACTGAAAAATAAGACACCCTGTATTTTGGAAAGGAGATTTTTTCAACATATGCTAATATAAAAGCACTTAAGGAATCATCTACTTAAGTGTTTAAGATTACGTAGGAAACACCCTGTAAAAGGGGATTTTTACCAAAATACTATGTTTTAGATGTTTATGTCATCATAATCCCGACTCCACCCCAAGACACATTTCTGGATATGCCATTGGATATTATAGATTAATAATAATATAGTTATTACTTTAAATTTATTTTACTGAAATCTCAGCGTATCTTAGGACCATATTTAAATTTAATGGCACATTAAAGCCTAAATATCATTATACCGACGAAGCGTGCAAGGCTACAAAGTAAAATGCAAAATTTTAATGATAAATGACCGGTTAATGTTTATAGATTGCATAAAATTGCCATCGAAAAGATTTACTGGCCAATTTCCATAATAATGTTAATGGAAAATGAAGTAACTTGGTGAAAACGACTATAAATTTGATTTTAATTGACGTGAAGTTGAGCCCTTTTACTTTACGGTATCTTGGAACTTTTAAAAGGTCTTTGCAGGCATTTAAATAGACTAATTGTTCTTTCAATTTTTTTCCACAAGAGTTTCCTTTTAATAATAAAACTATACGAACTTATAATTTAGGCCATGCAAATAATCCTCTTTAGATTTAAAGTAGGGTTTTCAATTTTCAGGATCAGGATCCCGTGTTGAAATCCCGGCATTAAAAACCAAATCCTCGGATCCCGGTATCCCGGGATTGACCTTAATAATAGTTAATAAGTTAATAGGAGAAATTATACTGGTCAACTTCTTAGAGCAGAAGCCGTGAAAATACCTATAAAAGAACGACAGTTACCCTACAAGAGAAGGGACTCTTCCTGTATAAGCGTGGGATCATTAGTAAGACAAACAGCTCTTCTTTAAATGAAATTAAGAATGCTAAGAGTTGTAGTATATGCCATTTCCCAGATATGACAAAAAGGGTGTGATTTAGGATACATACAGAGTATATAGACTAAAAGGAGATAAATGTATCTAAAGATAAGTCACTTCAGATCAATGTAAGTTTGGTCGCAAATGCAAGTGTCGAAGAAAAGGCTCTTTTAGATTTCACACTTGTAGGTGGTACTGTCAGTAGATATAACACTAATGTAAATATACACCTCTTGATACTTAACTAAACCATGCTCATTAAGTAATACAGTCGAACTTTAATAAGTCGAACTTTGATATCTCGAATTTTTAATAACTCGAATCAAATTCGTTGGCAATAGCATTAAGTGTGAACATTATGTGAAAACTTTACTTGATAACTCGAACTTCTATTACTCGAATATCTTGATAACTCGAACAAAATCTTTGGAAAAATCCTTAACTTCGCGTGTTTTTAAAACGTGTCATACAAAATTTAAAATTCCATAATCGGCGAAGGATTAAAAAAAAACTTTAAAATGTTTGGAAGAAAATAAGAAAATCAATATAACTTTGATGAATTGTGTCAATAAAGTATCCAATGCATGGAATATTGATGTTAAGTCTGGGACGATTCCTAATTGTCGGCTTTAGTATGTATTTTGAATATAAAGAGGAGAATTACATTCTTTTGATTTTTCTTAATAAATATTTAAAAGAAAACAGTGACGACGAAATGCAACTACTAAAGCAATATGAAGTTAATAATGGTTTAAAACGCGCAAAAGGTGTTACGTTTAATGATTTTATCCATGTGGATATTGAAGATATAATAGCCTGAGAGCTGGCACCAATTTTTGGGTAGGTATTTGAGGCAAGCTGAAAACTTGTCATATACTTCTCCTATTAAACTCCAACACGAAACTGCAGACTTGGCTGGTGCGTAGCGGGGCTAAATCAACCCCTAAATTTTTAAAAATATTTTTTTTCCAAAAATGTGTTTGAGGCAATATGCAATTTTTATATGTTGTAGTTGAATGTTTAAAGAATAAAAAAAAATAAAATAAGCCAGACGATTTTGTCGGGGTTTTAACCTTGCCAGGCGCGTGCAAAAATGTTTTGCAAACAATATTAAAAATGTATTTTATAGGATCCTTTCTGGCCTCTTGAGTTAGGCTTTGCCTTTAACTCCTCTTCACTCTGACGTTTCTTCATCATAGGGATTGTCATCTGGCTTGCTGGTGTCCCGATTCTGTGGCTGGGTTGTGTTTTTTCATTTTCAGAAGCGGTGGTTTTTGCAGAACGGTTTTGTTGCTCATTGTTGTTGGTGGGCGGGGTTTAGGTTTGCTTGGGTGAGTAGAGTTGCCATCTGTTGCTGCATTGTTTTTAGGAATTGCTGCATTGTTTGGTTAATAAGTTGCATGATGTCCGCTGGTGCTGGCTGCGGTTGGTTGGTGGCTAGGTTGGAGTTGTTTTGTGTGCCCCATTGGAAAGGTTTTCTCGTTTCTGTCTTCTGTGCCTGGATGTGTTTTGGGTGTTTGGGGCATCCCTGGTATGATGATGGGTGGGCGCCACCACAGTTTGCGCACTTTGCTGGTGTGTCCTTGGGCTTTGTGCAGGTGTATGTGGGGTGATTTTCCCCGCATTTGAGGCATTTTGGCTGCGCCGTGCATCTGTATGCTGAATGGCCGTATAGTTGGCAGTTGTGGCATTGCGTGTTTCTTGTCTTGCTTCTTTGTGTCTCGAAATGTATTTTCATATTTAGTAGCCCTGTCAGATTGAAGATTGCTTTTTCTTCTTTGGGGAGAAGAACATGCATGTATGGAATGGGGTTTCCGGCTTTGTCCTTCCATCTGGTTGTTTTGGTTGGGTGGAATCCCAGGTCTTGTAGGGCTTTGTGGATTTCTTCTTCGGTAAAAGTTTCGAGGACCCCTCGAAGGACCACATGTAGTGATTTTTCTTTTTCCATCTGGAATGAATGGTATGGTATTTTTTGCTTGTCTAGGAAGTTGATGGTTTTCCTGAAGTCTTGTTCGGTTTGGGGATGGATTTTTACTCCTTCTGGGAGGTTGACGGCGTGTCCGAAGTCTATTTTCTGTTCTTTGAGGTGAGCTGTAATTGCGTTGTATTTACTCTTGTCTCTCAGCACTATCGGCGGAACTTTGGGCGTGGTTTTGGCTGGTTGGGTTGGTGGTTTTGTGTTTTTTTCCTGTTGGATTTCTGGCTCTTTCTGCGGAGTGGCGGGTTTTGGGGGGATGGTATTTGGCGTGAGTGCTGCTTTTTTAGTTGGCGTATTGTTTTTGGCTGTGTGTTGCCTCTTTTTGCGTGCTACTTCTTGGAAAGCGTCTTGTTCTTCATCTTCTTCCGAGATGGGAACCTCCATTTCTTCTTCTTGTTTTTGTAGTTGTAGTTCGCGTTGTAGCGTCTCGATTTGTTTTTTGAAGTCTATTCGCTGTTGTTTTATGGTGTCTGAGAGGACACTGTTGTCTTTAAGCAGCTGGTTTGTTGCGGCTGTCAGCTTTTCTATCTGTTCGTCTTTATGTTTGAGTGTTAGTTCGATTTTCTTCTGGAATTCCGCCTGAGATAGCAGATTGCCGTCCATTTTGGCTTTGGCCTGTTGCAGGCTTTGGCCGTTTGTTTTGTGCTTAGACACTTTAACTTTTCGCATTCACTTTCACTGTTTCGGATCTTCGCAGGTAGACTGGTCAGGTAGACTGTTCAGTACCGATGCTCGACGCTAACTAACGAGTCAACTTGAAATTTTAATAGGGTATTATTTATAACTAAAAAATAAGATTCTCAAAAAGACAGATCATTTTAGTGGGACTTTTCATATGCCAGGTGATCTAAAAAATGATGTATAGATGCGACTGGTGGCAATAGACAAGCTGCTGTAGTGTAAGAGAAAACGTTTATCGGCAGCTGTCTGTGTTCTTACTTGCCGCGTTACTATTGGCTCTGGCGAGGTCACGTCGCTTACAATAGCCATGCGGTTTCTAGTCGGAATTTCGGAGTCGTTATTTCGAGTTGTATAAATATTGGTGTTATTTATATTTTTGTACTCAGAATAATTCTTCAATTGTATAATTATTTTATTTCAATAAATCTGATTTTGTGATTTTATATTTTTGTAATCATTACTTTCCTTATTACGTTAGTCTTTATTAATTTTAACCTGAAAAAAATATATAATTTCTGTATAAATTTTAAGTTTGAATACTGTCACAAAAAAAGTAATTTTTTAAATTTTGGATGTAGCTGCAAAAATCTAAATTCGAAAAAAAAAATTATGAAACAAAAGTTGTTTTAAAATTAATTTTCTAAAAAAAATGTCTGTTGAGATTTGTAAAAAAAAACAATATTTTTTTATTTTTGCCCTAATGTCAAATATTTAAGTAATTCATTACATTTGAATTTGTATTAAAATTGACTAAGTAACAAATTTGTTATGATTTAAAAAATAACACAAAAAATATGTACATTTAGCACACACAAATCAACACAATCATTTTTACTTAAACCATTTTTAGCAGAAATTCACAAAATTTCTTATTTTTTTACTCCGAAATTCCGACTAGAAACCTCATGGCTATTGTAAGCGAAGTGACCTTGCCATAGCCAATAGTAACGCGGCAGACAGCTGCCGATAAACGTTCTTTCTTATACTACAGCAGCTTGTCTATAGCGCTACTCAGTCGCACCTATAAATAATTTTTTAGATCACCTGGCATATGGAAAGTCCCACCAAAATGATTTAATAGGAGAAGTATATGACAAGTTTTCAGCTTGCCTCAAATACCTTCCCAAAAATTGCTGCCAGCTCTCGGGCTATAAATCTTTACAGATCTACGCTAGAATCTGAACAGCCCAATAATCCAAATGACAGTAAAAATTATATGACAGATGGTGATTTTAAAGACGACATGCAACAACAGCCTTCAAATGAGTCGGTGACGAATTCGTTGGAAATTTTACGTTCGTATTTAAAAACGAATGGGCACACAACTGATGTTTTGTATAATGCCTTTAACATCATTGAATATTTTGTTAAAAACCAAAATAAAAAATATTCTCGTTTGTCACAAATAACAGAATTTTTTACTCTTAAATAATCAGTAGTATAGTATATGTTATTTTTATGTACAATTTGTGTATCTAAATGATTTTATTCCACATTAAAAATAAACTGAGTTAATGCATTTTATGTGTTTTGTTTAATAACTCGAAGTCTGGATACCCCGAAAATTTTTAGTGTTAAGTCGTGGTTTAGAGTTAGATAGTTCGAAGTTCGACTGTATTTCTTTTTTAATTACGTTTAGAGTATTGAGACGTATCATAAGTAAAAAACCGCCGATAAAGAATAATGAAATTACACAAAACCAACGAGAAATAGATTTGAATTTCATTATTTTTGAGATTGCCATACCCCAATCCTGGGATTTTCGGGACTAAAAACAAACCGGGACCCTGGGATATCGGGATCCGAGAATCCTAATTTTAAGCATTTTTTTGAATTTTTCATTATTAATTAATTGAATATAGTTTTAACAACAAAAAAACTAAAAATAAATATCTTGGCAGCGGTTTTGAATAAATAGTTTTTTTGTATTAAAAAAAAAAACAGATTTTGATATACCTAACATTATTTATTTACTATTTAAACCTTTTTATTGACTCGGACTTACACAAGCACACTATAGGGATAATGCCATATAAAATCATTTAAAATTATACTCTTTTAATAGAAAAATTTAGGAACTTAAAAGCAAAAATAAAAAACGATTAATGACTTCCAATTGACATCTAGCAATTCGAAAGAAAAAAAAACGATAATTTAGGTATAACAGGTTTCTGTCAGGACCTTCAAGAGTTCCGCAGCATACCTATTAATGATATTCTCAACTTTTATAAAGCTCCGCATTTACCTATAAAAAAGGCGTTATGAAACACCCTAAAACTTTAAAAACACTTTCAAGGCAAGTCTCCCCTGGTCCCCGGAATCAAAAAAAGTTTTTTCCTTCTTCGCCTTCTGCGGTCGTTTCTCAAAGAATATTTTTAGATTTAAAAGCGCATGTTCAATTTTGAAATGCCAAAATAAAATTAAAAAAAAAAAATAAAACAAAATTTAATATTACATATAGCACACTGAGGAAATCCTCAGAGGAAAAACTCGGCAGTTTTTACTTTAAAGATTTTTGCAAAAAGGGCTTAAGACGATTACAAATTAATCATCTAAGGCCCTATAGCCTAGAGTGTTAGGGTGCGATTCCATTATTTATTAGATCGTTGCAATCTTATAGCTAAGTAAATTAAAAAAATAACGGAACAGGGTTAAAGTTTTTGGTTAGTACTGCAGTACCAAAAGCTTTAGCTCAATTTGTTAAAATATTTTGTGAAAATTTTAAGAGGGAGCTTAATATGTTGTAGAAGTTTTTCTAGTCTTAACGGTAAGGGCGCGCTTTTGTAATGTTCGTTAAAAGTGCATTTACGCTACACCTTAAGCCGGGTATTCACTTAGCGAACGTATACAGCCGCACGGCAACAAACGTAAATGCCGTAAATGTACGTACAATTTGTTCGACATGCGCTTTGACATCCACATTTAACAAACGTATGCGTGTAGTGTTGTTCACCTTCGTTCCGACAATTTGTATTTCATTCATATACGTACACATTCCAAAACTGCGTGCAGCGAATTTCCTTGATATACCGGCAAGCGAGCAAACCCTTTTCCGCAACCAAATGCATGCGTCCGTCAATAAAATTATTTACGTCCACACTAACCGAACCTATACGTTCGCTGCTATGCGGCCGTATACGTTCGCTAAGTGAATACCCGGCTTTAGGGGTCGGGCGAAAGGTCGCGAAGACGGTGGGCGGAGACTAACAAACTCCCACTACCCCAGATTTCATATAGCCGCATTAAATAAATTATATTTTATTTAGGTTCTTTTAAATTCGGTGTATCGATGCGATGTTGTTTCCGATTGCAAGCCTACAGGAAATAACGTGTGTCGGTAACTATTTTTCACTTAAATGACATAAATTATACACCATTTTAAAGGTAAGAAAATAATCTATGCCTCTGCTGTAACGGATTTTTGAAATATAAGTCGGGTTAAGAGAAAATAGTATCTAAACATAACTGATTTTAGGGTGACTTTCACTCAAGGAAATATTAAAAAATAAATCCAAATTTAAAAAACTATTACAGCAGAAGCCTAGATTTAAGTGTTGGCTTTCATATAGTTTTTGAAAATTATCGATAACTTATACCGTTTTTTGAGAAAAACATTATGCCCCGAACCGAGTCCTAGAGAGTGGCGGATTTACCAGCAGGCTAAGTAGGCTGAAGCCTAAGGCGGGATATTTTAGGCGGCAAATTATTTTTTATTATGTCTTACAGAAATAAAATGGATTTGTATTCATATACCTAAATGTCGTTAGGTTCACACAAACAATTCAATATGTAATATGTTTTACCAACTAGATACATTTTTCTGAAATTTACCAGTGATACTATTAGGTTTAAAAAATTTCTCGTCCTCATTGATGTATTCGAATTAGAAATACAGCCGGAGGCGCACAACAGGTTTGATGAAAAGTTTTAATTTCTGACCAAAATTAGTGAATTTTAACATGAACCCTTACTGAAAAAGCTTTTTTCTCGGAAGAAATGTTTCTTAATGATTTAGAGACTGACTTAGTTCTTCTACCATAATTTTGGTAAAGTCAGATTTTAAATTATTGAAAAGTCTATTTTCGTTCCTGTAAAAACAGAATTTGCAAAACGTTTATTCAAACTTGGATGTAGCAGTTCTTATGGCCTTATATACACCAGCGACAAATTGTTTGGGTAAGACAGTCTTTTCTTGCTTAAAACGAGTAAAAAATTATCTAAAAGATTTATCTTAAGCCAATAAAAACTAAGCCTAAGGTTTTTTGTGCAAAGAATCAGAACTAAAGAACATGATCCCATTCGGAGAAATAATTGTTGAGTTTGCCGATAGAAAATCGCGCAGAAAGAATTTTTTTACTAGATTACCTAAATTTCATCGTCATCGTCAGGTGCACTCTTAACTAAATCGTTGGGTTGTAAAAATAATTTAGAAACTGATACATCCATGCCCTAATTTTCAGTAGTAGGAGCCACTAAAAAGTCTTCGATATGTAAAATCTCTAATATATTTTTGTACTTAGTTCGTCTGGTTATATTGTATGTTTCTAATAAAAATATTTTAGAGTAATTAGTATAAGATCCTTTTGATGGGCAATTTATGTAGTGTAGATTTCGGTGGTTTTGGGTACAGCATGCAATTCGTGTTAAAAATGTTAGATAGCAGGTATATGGTAAGCAAATCGAGGTTTAGGTGTAAGAGCTTACACCACACCAAGACGCGGATAGTTTGTTAGTACTTAGGCCGTCAGCGTTTGTGGACTGTTCCAAGATAAAAAACAAAGACAACTTCGTTAAATAAATGACTCCGACCAAAAATATAGAACATTTTTAAATATAAAGTTTTGATAAATGTAATTTACTTTCCAAACAATAATATTTAATAAATTTAATTAAACCAGTTAATTTAGCTCCTATAAATAGGTATTAAAATGCAATATATTAAATAAAAATAAAATCAATATTTCATTAAAATGAAGCGCTGAAAACTGACATAAACCAAAATAATGTTAAAACATTGCTAGTGCCATAACTTATTTATATTGAATAAACCGTAAATAATATAATAGACTATTGAATATATTTAACCTTATATTTTATAATTTTGAAATATTTATTTTATAATAAATAATATAGTAAATAAAATATTACTATTATTTATAGGTTGGTGTATTTTTTTGTGAAAAGAATACTTTATTTAATTGTTACAAATTTTAGGGATTTAGTTGTACAGTTAATTAAACACTGATCTTAAAATTAGTTATTTTTTATTATTTGATGATCGAGTGATGATCGCGTTGTTAAATTTAGCAATGGACTAAGCAATTGTTAAAAAATAACAACGGTTTAGAATGTTTATCAAAATGTCAGATTTTGACAGGTTGCCTACTAAAATCATTGAATAACACTGACAATGACGTTTTGTTATACATTCTAAACCGTTGTTAACTTTTAACAATTGCTAAATTTAACAACGCGATCATCACTCGGCCGTAAGAATACCAGTAGTTAAGAAGGGTGTTTTCTTTTTTCGTACACTTGCGTTTTGTACACTTCAGAAATTTACCTGAAATATTCTCGTTTTGTACACTGAATTATTGAATCGATTTTATGCTTCTCGTTTCGTATACCGACCACCGTTGTGACGACCCAAATAATCAATCAAATAAATACCATATTGCAAATTATTAAAATTTTGTTAATAACTTCTACATAGGGATAATTTAAACAAATTCAAAAGCCCTTAGTTCTGGTCGGTCATGGTTAGTTCTAGTTAGTTAAAGGCGCTTTTTATTCTTCCCAATTATATTTCACACGTGATAAATCACTAAAAGTGGAAACAGTAAACTTTTCCGGTTAGGCCGCAATTCTGCCATGGCCTAATTAAACGTAGGGATAATTTAAAGAAATTTAAAAGCCCTTAGTTCTGGTCGGCCATGGTTTAGTTAAAGCGGCTTTTTATTTTCCCCAATTATATTACAGACGTGATAAATCACTAAAAGTAGGAACAGTAAACTTTTCTGTTTAGGTAGATTGTTAAAACATATATTATTATTAGATTAATTTATTATCACTATTATAAAAATAAATATTTTATATCTCTGCATCTTATATGTAAGCAATAAATATTTTGGTATTTGGTTATAAAATTAGTTTTATCTTATTTTATTATATTTAATGAACCATCAGAGACAGGAACTCGAGCAGGAACCTACCTTAGTTTTTGGTGTATGAAACTAGATGTCGAAAACTACTAATTAATTAATTTTGTGTACGGAATAAAAATATTTGGGGAAAATTTTTGATGTGTACGAAACGCGAGTGTGCAAAACAAGAATAAATCTTAAGGACACACAAAAACTTTTATTAAACACATATTTCTTTTATTACTAATTTGTTAAAATAAGTTTATTTTGAACCAAATCACACTACGAATAAAGATTATCAGTCTGTCAGGTCTTCACGAACATTTTCTTCACTTAAACGTGCAGAAAATATACTTTTCGAATTAAAAATATATCATTTTAAATCAAAAGATATACAAGAAATCAGGAAATTACATAAAAAATAGAGCCTTCCATTTAAAAACATATAAATTTTTAAATCATTATTTTCCGATTTAACCAAAAGAATTTTATAAGGTATAAGACATATAGGTTTTTTGTTATAAAAGTAGCCATGTAGGACTAGTCAGAAAAGCGGCTTTCTTGGTACCATAGGTTTTAAAGTTATGGGATTCGGTTAATAGCCTCAGTTTGTTATAATATTTAAAAGTACGAAGTTTTTCAGTTTGGTTAAAATTTTATTTGTATAGTTTGACGTTCAGTAAATGTTTTAAATTTAAAAAGTAAATTAAAATTATCTTTATTCTAACGATCTTCGAGCTAAGGATAATTGTTCCTGCTATTCATGCTTCTTTTTAAATTTAATTACTTTACAAATAGGTCATAAATAATGCATTTTAATTAAAATCCTGCTTTTTTGAAGTTGCTAACTTAATAAACTTCTTCCTGAATTTTATGGAGTTGGCATTATAAAAAAGCATTTTCAATTTTTGAGTTAAGTTAATTATGCAAATAGCCCATTAAGGAGTTTTTTTGTAGTAAATATTGGACTATTGCTCTGTTTTTAAATAAAAATATTTTTAGTATATTTAAAGATTTAAAAAAAAGATGCATTCGAAAACCATATAAACTGATACGAATTATCCCCTGCCAACACATGGGTTGTTCCAGGATACAAATGTCTATTATTTATAATATAATACTTATGTTTTTATAGTTTATTTTGATTTCTGGAGAAAAATTATTTGGCTTTTCTCCAGAATAAAGATATTTATATATTATTTTTTTAAATTATACTTTTTTTATATAGATTATTATGGAGAGCTAGTCTGCTCTCGCAATAATAGTAACAAAAAACATGAAAAGACATAAAAAGTTTAATTCTTTATAAAATTGATTTGTTTTTAAGTACTATAATAAAATAATTATTTTTATGAAATTATATAATAATAGAAAATAAACTTACTTAAAAACATTGGCAACCCGTTATAAGATATATGTATATATTTCAAACTTATTGGTTATCGACGGACGAGTGTAGCACATAAATTATTTTATTATATTACTCAAAACAGATAAGAAACTAAAAAAATGTTTTTTACTAACTGACATTTACCTTTGACAAGATTTTTTTTAAATAGTTACTGGTAAAGGTACACGTGTAGGTACCTTTAATATTTAAAAAAATATATAAAAAATAAATAAATAAACTATAATAACCTATCTATATGGCTAAAAGTTTTATTTACTTAACGTTACTTACCAGTAACTATTTAAAAAAACTTTTCAAAGGTAAATGTCAGTTAGTAAAACAATTTTTTTAGTTTTTATCTGTTTGAGTAATATAATAAAAAATTAGTCGTAACTGTCGTCATAACCAATAATTTGAAATTTCTTATATATTTAGGTAATTGTCTAGAAAGTGGCCGCAACTCCGATTTTGACCAAATTTGATATACAGGGTTTTTGGGGCGCTGATCACGAATCTGAAAACTTTTGGCGGAAACGTTTCGTTTTCAAGATATCCATCATCAAACTTGAAAATCAAACTAACCTCATTTACACTATTCCTCCTTCTTTTTGTACAGAATTCTTGATTTTTACACTAAATTGGAACACAATAGTTGATAAACACCTTTTAAAAACTTGTTTTATATTTATTTTATACCTATTTTTCATTTAAGTGTGAAAATTCACTTTCAAACGCCGCAACCAGGTATACAATAGGCAATTTTTAAGCAAACACGGCCGCCCCGTTTGAAAGTGATACTTGGCAATTTAATGAAGAAAAAGGTGTAAAATAACATAAAAAAGTTTTTAAAAGGTGTTTATGAATTATTGTGTGCCACTTTAGTGTAAAAAACAAGAATTGTGTACAAAAGAAGGGGGAATATAGTGTAAATAAGGTTAGTTTGATTTTCAAGTTTGATGATGAATATCTCGAAAACGAAACGTTTCCGCCAAATATTTTAGATTCGTGATCAGCGCCCCAAAAAACCCCCGTATGCCAAATTTGGTCAAAATCGAAGCGGAGCGGCTACTTTCTAGACAATTACCATATCTTATAACGGGTTGCCAATGTTTTCAAGTAAGTTTATTTTCTATTATTATATAATTTCATAAAAATAATTATTTTATTATAGTACTTAAAAACAAATCAATTTTATAAAGAATTAAACCTTTTTATGTTTTTTCATGTTTTTTGTTACTATTATTGCGAGAGCAGACTAGCTCTCCATAATAATCTATATAAAAAATAGTATAATTTTATAAAAAATAATAAATAAATATCTTTAATTTGGAAAAAAGCCAAATAATTTTTCTTTTAATAATACTTATGATTATAAGTTGTATTATAACACCCACAAAAATATATGTTTTATAATTATAAATTATTAAATATATTTTATTTTAATAACAATTTATTTTTTGTAAAAAGCGAAAACGTTTTTTAAAAGAAAGTAAATTTTTGGGTTATTATAATTTTTCCAAATTTAAATACAGGACAAGTAGGTCAAGCCATAAATTATTTATTAATTTATTTATTGCCTTTTTGCTAAATTTTGTAAGAGTTTTTAATTTGACAAATAACTTGCCGTTATTGCTGACAGTAAGAGTAATGATAAAAAAGACCAATGAGTTTTAAACCACTGTTAAAAATCAAATAAATTGAATTTAAAAGTTATTGTAAAATATTTTCTATAAAAATAATCTCAAAAACAGAAATTTTGTAACCAGATAAAAACCCAATAGCAACAAATTGTTTGTCCTGAGATTTGTCAGTTATATTCAAAAGGAAAAAAATATTGGTGATATAAAATTTTTAATCATTTAGATTTAGACATTTTAAGAAGATTTTAAATAAGATAATTATACTAAATTATATTTTAAATATTTTCTAAAACAAAAATAGATTAGGTATTAAAATATTAAAGTTACAGATTTGGGGCCGATTTTAATGTTTAAAAAAGAGACACTAAACAAATTTAGTTTTTAAGGGCAAATTTTTTACGAACTGAAACCACTTTTACTTATCATTATTATTTTTTCAATATTTATTTTAACGTATTTGCAATATTTTATCTTTATGACAGACCATAAAGGCTTATTTGGAGCCTAAGTACTAGGTAACGTGGGTGCCAGGTTTTTGGATGTTTAACCCGTTTCATACCCCAGTTCCGGCAACGCTGTCCAAGCATCGAAACATGCGGATATTCAATTTTATGACATCCTTTAGAAAATGCATAGTGTCACCACGAACAATACACAAATAACTACTATCTCTAAACTACCATCATTACCGTATGGGTAATGTCATTCAGACGGGACCCTACAACTTCATATTGGTTCCATACTAATTCACCGTTAAACGGTGTTTACTGGCGATGGTGGTGCCTTTGCGTAGAGGAAAAATGTTTAGTTGCCTTCATTCACACTCCTTTTTTTTTCAATTAGATAAAAAAGATTGGTATAGAGCATCGAAAATGTTTAATTTAAAAAAAATATAAAATAATCATTAGTATTATAACCAGTGTATTATTCTGCGAAGTATGTTATGTTACTGTTTTAATTATAGCGTTTTGTTATCTAATTTAAAATGTAATTTATGATAGAATAAATCATATAGTATAGATAACTTATTTCTTGTTAGTTACATTTACTTAAACATTATTAGAAATTTTTTTCTGCACAACCTAATTATACAAGGCCAATCCGATAAGTACTTAGCCTCTACGCCCAATGGCGCCACTATCGCAAGAGAAATTTACTATCGTGTAGTACATTCTCGTAGATGGCTATTGTCGAAATTTTAGCCGAATCGGACTCGTAGTTTTCTTTTGACTGCGTGTGAAAGAGAGTGTGTACGCGGATTTTGGAAAAAATGGAAAAAGAGTAATATCGGTCGGTGATTTGATTGTTGTTTTTGGAAGGAAAATCGCGCAGCAAAATTAAAGAGCGCTTGGATGCTGTGTACGGTGACTCTTCTCATTCGATGGCAACCGTCAAAAATTGGTTTAACAGGTTTTAACGTGGTCAAACATGGGTTTTTGATGAGCCACGCCCAGGTGCCCTGAAAACGACTTCCACGGAGGATAACATAACAAAAATCCACGATCTTGTATTGGCAGACCGCCGATTGAAGGTGCGCGAGATAGCTGAGACAGTAGGCATCTCGCGTGGGTCATATCCTGCATAAAATTTGGGGCATGAGAAAGCTGTCGGCGCGATGGGTGCCGCATTTGCTCACTCTGAACAACCAGCGAAACTGTGAGACTACTTCAGAGCAGTGTTTGAGGCTGTTTAAGCACAAGCCAAAGGAGTTTCTGCGTCGTTTCGTGACTGTCGACGAAATGTGGATCCACTGGTACACACCAGAGACGAAGGAACAGTTGAAACAGTGGACGTCATCGGGCGAACGTGCTCCGAAGAAGGCGAAGACTGTCCTATCGGCCGGAAAGGTGATGGCCACCGTTTTCTGGGATTTACAAGGAGTGATCTACATCGACTTTCTGGAGAAGGGCAAAACGATCACAGGGCTATACTATGCCGAATTATTAGGCCGATTCGACGCCAGGGGCAAAGAAAAAGGTGCTCTTCCACCATGACAACGCACCGGCTTACATTTCCGCCCTCGTAACGGCCAAATTAATCGAATTGGGCTATAAACTGGTGCCCCATCCACTGTATTCTTCAGATTTGGTCCCGTGCGACTTTTTTCCAAACTGAAATAAGTCACTCGCCGGGCAGAAATTTGAGTCAAATGGGGAGGTCATCGCCGCCACGGAGGCCTATTTTGCAGACCTCGAGAAACGTATTTTTCAGACGGGTTAAAGAAATTGGGGCGTCGCTGGGTTAATTGTATCGAGCTAGACGGAGATTATGTTGAGAAATAAATCGCCACTTTTTAAAAAAATATATTTTTTTTGTAGGCTAAGTACTTATGAGACCACCCTCGTAAATATAATATTTCGCAGCAAAACATTCTGACACCCATATTGTATAACTAATAAATTAGGCTAAACCGAAAAAAGTTTTAAATATAGTTGTTACTTCTTTGACATTTTGTCCATCAGTTAAAGCGGTCTTTTAGCTAATGTGCAGTTTAAATTTTTGTTTTTAAATAATTTTGCAGATAAATAACCAATAAAGCAAAATTGACCAAAACAAAATGGAACGCCAACAATTTAATAAATAAATTTTCATGCACGAAGTTATTTCAACATTTATCCCATATTTTCGGTATATTAAGAAGATTAACCATATGAATTTAGAAAAATGTGTTTAATATTGGTAAACTATTTTAATAAAATAAATGTACTTGCTAACAGGAAATCAATTAGGAATATTTGAGTTTTCAATATTTTATAATTAAATTATAATCAAAATAGTTGTTTTAAAATAATTTGGGATAATAGAGAATAGATAAAGAAGTTTTAAATATTTTTAAAAGAAATATATACATAAAAATTTTTGCCGATAAAAAAATACCTTAAATTTACTTATTTAATTACCCAGTGCTTTTATAAAAAAATACATGCAATTTAAAAATCAGGTTAATTTGAAATATCAATGAAGATCAGTTACACTAAATTCTTGGATTTGCGTTGTATTTATTTGTTAAGTGGTACAGAACGGTTCGATAATTGATATATCTTTAACCGTTTGCAGTTATCACTTAAAAATAATTGAATAAACATCACGAACCAAAACGTTGTGTCCCAATTAACAAATAAAAACAATGAAAGTCTCTGATTTTAGTGTTAATGAACCTATAACATTTTTAACACCTTCAAGGAAACCGTTAAAAATATTTTTATTATTAAAAAATATGAAAAAGAATCTGTGACGGAAAAAAAATTAAACATTTTATCTCTGTCAACAGGTACCAAAATGTAACTTTCTATAAAATTACTTTTTTCCCGAAAAAAAAGTTAGTACTTTTCTCCCGGATAAAGCCGGAGTCTCATGCGTCCGATTTCCAACCATCCGACGTACGAAAGTTTTTTAAATTTTTTGTCGGAAAACTTGCATATCTCACTGATCCGAAATTTCGGATCCGATATCCAGTCAAAAGAAAAGAAAATAAGAGCATTTTAAAGGTCAACCTGTAAAACTGCAACGAAAAATAAAGAAAATAATACCTAACTAAAACTTTTTAAATAATTTTAATTTTGCGATTTGCAATTATCGTTATAAAAACAATATTTTTATTAATTCTTAGCGGAACTAAAATATTATTTAATGGATGAAGAGAAAGTGCTTGTTGAGTATGAGGTAAATTCAGGTTAAGATTTAAATTTTTTAAAGATTTTAAATTATACCTGTTCATTTTAAATTTCAATATAAATTAAAATTACCCCAACAAAGTAAATAAAGTAAGGTTAGAAGACCAGAAAGAAACGTCCGACATCGTACAAAATTAAAATTAATTTAACCCCATCTGACGTCGGACAAAATGTTAAAATATTCGGATGAAAAATGAAGCCAAAATGTTCTGACCAATCAAAATAGTTTCGGATGATCGGATCGTTGAAAATCGGATGCATGAGACTCCGGCTTAAATGTATATACACATCAAGTAAAGATAAAACAGTTATCAAGTCTCCCAGATTCAACTAAAAGTGTAGCAGACGATTTTCGAAATGAATGACCTGTATATGAGCTAGCATTTTCAGGTTGAAGAAAATTAGCTACTGTTTCAGGTAATATAAAATAATATAAAATTGATTTATACCCACATCCTAGTTGATACATTTTCCATTGCGATATGCATAAGGCAGACGGCGATCCTTTGCTGCTGCTGGACAGAGGGCTATGTACCTTTGACAAAATTTAATATATTCTTTGGTAACCACAAATCTCCAGTTTACATCATTCTTTGTTTGCGTTTTACAATTAATAACGTTTCTGAATCTTTAATATAATTTAATATTACCTGGCTGATTTCACAAATTTGACAAGCTCCTGCAATCCCAAATACAACAACAACCTTAGCCAATCAAACTTTATCGACAGCATTATTTTAAAAATTACTATATTTTAAAAGGTGTTTATAAAATATTGTCTGCCACTTTAGTGTAAAAATCAAGAATTGTGTACAAAAAGAAGGGGAAATATAGTGAAAATAGTGAAAATGAGGTTATTTTAGTTTTCAACTTTGATGATGAATATCTCGAAAACGAAACGTTGCCGAAAAAATATTTTTCAGATTCGTAATTAGTGCCCCAAAAAACTCTCGTATACCAAATTTGGTCAAAATCGGAGAGGAGGCAACTTTCGAGACAATTACCTTGCATAACTTACTTTTATCATTGAATAATTCGATCATTTGTTTATTAGTTAGACACTGTTCATGGCTTTTGTTGTTGAGACAGTTCTGAAAAATAAGCCAATAACACCGTCTTCAAGAAAGAACTGCATTTCTTTTTCATCTTCCATTTCATAAATGTTAAATAGGCGTTTTTGTAAATTTTGTGCGATTTAACTGGCAACAATTTTTGTAATGCTACCTTCGTTGTTTCTACTAACTCCGATGGAGTCGAAGAAAACTTGGCATCGACATTTTTTAACGTTTTAAAATTTACAATAACCATTAAACAGCCACACTAACTTTGCAATTTTTAAACCAAATCCATTAAATCACAGAATTACATTGAGAGATCTTTGATTACTTTAAGAGTGCATTTACGCTACACCTTAGGGGTCGGGCGAAAGGACGCGGAGACGGTGGGCGGAGACTTACAAACTCCACTACCATATTTTTCGTATAGCCGCTTTAAAAATATGATTTTTTATTTAGGTTCTTGGTTCTTCCAAATTCGGTGTATCGATGCGATGTTGTTTCTGATTGCAAGCCTACAGGAGATAACGTTTTTCGGTAACTATTTTTCGCTTAAATGACAAAAATTATACACCATTTTAAAGGTAAGGAAATAATATATGCCTATGCTGTAACAGATTTTTAAAATATGAGTCGAGTTAAGAGAAAATAGTTTCTAAACATAACCGATTTTAGGGTGATTTTAACTGAAGGAAATATTAAAAACTAAATCCAAATTTAAAAAACTATTACAGCAGAAGCGTAGATTTAAGTGTTGACTTTCACATAGTTTTTGAAAATTATCGATAACTTATACCGTTTTTAAGAAAAACATTATGCCCCGAACCCCAAATTGGATCCAATTTTCGCGGCGCGAATGAACTATTAAAGATTTTCATAGCAACGCAGGTATATTTGGCGCTATAAGTAGAACAGCCTACTAGTTTAAAACTTCAAATATGACATAATTAATTTTATGACTTTAATATATTGTAATAATTATGTTTTTTTTTTAACATTAAATCGTTGTTTTTCCCGTTACTGGAAAAAATAGTGTATTATACACGGAAAAAATATTAGATTTTATCTCTCAGTTTTTAGTCCCCTCCCCCGCAACACAACCTCGAGCTAAAATCTAATTTTTTTTCCTTGTATATTAAATAACTATTTTTTTCTACTAGCGTTTTTTTAGTGCATCGGATGAGTCTATCTAAAACGTTTTCTTAAGTTGATTAAGTCTACCGGTAAAAGGTGCTCGGTTTTATTTATTATATGTAACCAAAATATTCCAGATCGAAATGAGTGGCAGCAACCCGATCTCCCAAGCACGGTTGGAGACATCATCTGGTATACGAATGGTTCCAAAACTGAACAGGGAACTGGAGCGACACTAGATGTCAATTTTTGAGTGTTGCACACAGCGAATGGATTTAGCAATATATTAAGGCGCTCGGTTGTAGTTTAGGTTATTGTCTCAAAAGTTGCCTCCTCTCCGAACTTTGGTATACAGGGGTTTTTTGGGGCGCTGATCACAAATCTAAAAAATTATTTTTTTTACAACGTTCCGTTTTCGAGATATTTATCATCAAAGTTGAAAATCAAACTAACCTTATTTCCACTATTCGTTACACTTGTTTTTATATTTATTTTACATATTTTTCCATTTAATTGCAAACATCCACTTTCACACGCCCCAACGTTGCCGCAACCATGTATACACTAGGGTTTTCATAAGCAAATATATGGCTGCTGCCTTTGAACTTGAAAGTTTGCAATTTAATGAAAAGGAGGTGTAAAATAAAAAATACAAGGTTTTAAAAGGTGTTTATAAATATTTGTGCCACTTTAGTGTAAAATCAAATTTTACAAAGAAGGGATAATATATGAAAATGAGGTTAGTTTGATTTTCAACTTTGATGATGAATATCTCGAAACAAAACGTTCCGAAAAATATTTTTAGATTCGTAATCAGCGCCCCAAAAAACCCCGTATACCAAATTTGGTCAAAATCGGAGATGAGGCAACTTTCGAGACAATTACCGTAGTTTACACTTCGGTATTTTTTTCTTGCGTTCAATTTTTCCACAGCTGTTTTTTATAAATTATTGAGCAAATTTAAACAATAGGTGGATCGGCTCAAAATTCCAGTCAGTTCTTATTAACAAAATAGTTATATACTATTATAAAATAACATTTTAATGTGTTACAGTTTTACCGTATTTTTTTTGCCTTGCTAAAGCTTCTAAAGTCCACATATTTTATAAAAATATAAAATATTTTAAAGAAAAATTGCTTATAAGTGATAATGATATAAAGTTAATCGGTCAAGCATATCGCGTATTTTATTAACGTTTACATTACAACTTCACTTTGACACGGTCTACTTCCACAGAATTAAACTAAAAGCTAAATTTTCTTAATTAGGACCAATTTCCCTTCAATACCCAAAAAGGATTTATCTATTTGTTTAAGGGAAAAGTGGAATCTACATGTGTTGATTTAAAGGAAGTTACCGAGGCTAGCTGAAAGGGCAGACTGTATAATGTTTCTAGTGCAGGTTAAATAAATACATTATACACCTTAATAACTGACGAGGCATATAGACACAAGAAGATAGTAATTTTGGGACCTATGACTATTGTCTTTAACTAATTTATTATCTTGTTATCAATGTGCTAGTGGATAGTTGATATAAATTTTGGATGGTTGATTAAATATGAAATATCGATCAGTCCAAGCATTATCCATACACACACACAAGCTATAAAATAGTTTTCTTTATTATACTTACCTGAAAATACTACATTTTCAACTGTGTATAAAATACAGTATACAGCGCACGGAATTTTTTTTCCGATCCTTCTTTCTGTGCGCTTATACAAAAATCCATCCATGGAAACTGTTCATAACAAACAATTTATTAATTAATGACATATTTTATTTTCTGTCAGTGAAATGGCGGACTCAGAAAAGAATCAAAATTGTGAGTGACGATATTCTCTTAGTTTATTTTTCTGAAAAAGCCAAGCCTTATGGAGTCGATTCTCCATGTTAAAGAGTTGTTTGGCAATAAAAGAAAATACTCACAACAAATATCCAAAAACTATCGCTTTTTTGAAACGACAAGCTGTAGGATATGTACCAAAGAAATCCAAGGTTCTTACATCAGAACAAGTAACCAAATTTTTATGTGAAGCTTCAGATGGACAATATTTACTAGCAAAAGTAATTTGAGTGTTTGGCATCTTCGGCGCATGCCGCAGAGATGATTTATTACGTTTGGGTTTAGACGATGTGGAAGACAATGGGCGTTTCCTTATCGTGTTCTTACGAGATGGAAAAACTCACAGGTCAAGAAGTTTTACCATTACCAATGAAAATTGCAAATTCAATCCCTGTACACTTTACCGTAAATACGCAGATCTCCACCCTAAAAATACTGAGTAGAAGATTATTTGTTGCATACCGAAACCAAAGATGTTACGCTCAACATGTTGGGTGCCATACTATCAGTGGTATTCCAAAACTTGTTGCAAAATACTTAAAACTAAAAAATCACGAAGAATATACCTGACATGAGCTAAGGCGTTCTTCGACTACCATGTTGGTAGAAAGCGGCGGTGATTTGCTCACTTTGAAAAGACACGGAGGATGGCTTTTTTCCAATGTAGCAGAAGGATATATAGAGAAGTCGATACAAAGAATTAATGTATCCCAAAAGTTGTTTAGGCCTTGTAACTTGGAAACTACAAAATCTGTAACAGTTAATCAAGAGAACCAAGACATACACGAACACTCCGCTTCAACATCTTTAGTTCAACAAAAAGAAAGACAAAAGGGATTAAGCTTCAACAATAATACTAATTGTACAATAAATATAACCATTAATCATAACGGTTCCGTCCAAAATTAATTTTCTTAGATTAAATTAGCTTGTATTTTTTTTTGTTAATTTTTTTTACTGTTTTAAAAATAAAAATAAATTATCGCAATTTTCTTAAATCATTTTTTGCGATGTTTTTTGTTTATGTTGTATTTAGGTAACTAAGTATAATAAAAAATATCGTTTATTTTACGTCCAGAAATGGATTTTTCTGTTTTTGCATGACTGAATTTGTCACGCGCGCACAGAAAAATCGTCATTTCCGTACTGGTAATGAAATATACTATTACTTTCAAACATGACCAATCTTTTAAATCTATAACCACCCTATAAATTGTATTAAAAACACAATGATGTATTACTTATTTACATTACTCCAAAGAAGAAAATTTGCCTTTATAGCTGCTTTCCCATTGGATTTGCAAGTACAGGAAATGCTAAACCTGACCTAAAAGCAAACAATTCCTACCAAACCTCGAATAAAATTTTAAAACCGACTTGAATTTTTATAGTTTTATCGATTTTAACTTCTATTTTCCTTGCCACTCGGAGAACTGGTGGAGAAAAAGCAACTTGAAACATAACAGCTCAATATGTCAATAAAATCGGCTCTGTTTTCCGTTGTCATTTATATTTTGTGCCAGTAAAATAGTTTCAATATTTATTTGTCAAGCGGAAACTAATGACATTTATATTGCCGCCCATTCCACATATTTTAGAAATTTACTTAAAACCAGGATATACAGGACGACCTTTGAATTTTTAAAATTTTTTACAAATAAAATACAAACTTCTTTACTGCTCTTACAAAAGTACAGTAGATTTGCCCGCCAATAGTTTCGTCCGTAATCTTTTTTGTCCTAAATTACCTTATGGATTTGCGTAAGACCTCTTAGAGGACCCCGCACAAACCTTATGGAACACAGGTTCTGGCCCATTTATTGGACAATTTCAAATTAATAGTTCTCAACACGCTGATCAAAAGTCTCAAGGGTACGAAACCCGATAATCCCCTTCATCGCCCCAAAAGTAATGCATTTCACTACGATTGGGTAATTGTCTTACCAACATGTTTAATTTTGTTGTCGAATCCATAGCCACTCACCACCGACCACAGCCTTCCATGTGACTTTTCCCTGTTTACATGCCTTAAAGCCGTTTGATCGTGATTCCATAACACAGCCCCTAAACGATCACTCCCCAATACACTTCCCCACAGCAAAGCCTGTCTTATAACTTTTCGCTACTTAATTGTGAAAGTGTTTAATCAGGAATTCCATCCCACTACAATTATATGAAATCCAAACTGATTTCTTTAGGATAAGCAAGCCGATTATTCAATTTTTTTAATAATGCCATTACACATAGGAATAAAATTTCAGTAAAGCAAAATTTTAAAGTAAACCTGGCAACAAAGCATCACTTATTTACATGGAAAAGTTGGGTAGTGACACAAGGGTAAATCTTGGTTAACAGTTAAAACAAAACGACCAATGACTATGAGAGTTCACTGATATAATAAGAGCCGGACATATCTTAGATTGTTTATTAAATTATTTAAATTATTCTTTTTACATTTTTTAAACTTACTCTTACTTATCTTTTGTACCCACTGTATCTGTATCCAGAAATTATCAGAAATGTGTAATTAAAAATTACTATTATATCAAGCATTAATGTGTAATTTTATGATTAGACTTACCCTTTTTCTTACTTTAGTTGGTTAATATTTCTTTCCCAATTTTTTCTTACATTTTTTTGGTTTTAAGGAAGCTTTTTTTATGAGAATAATCTTAGTATATTTTTAATACAAACTATAGTTGGTGATAATAAATAAGGGTGTATTATATAAGTGATTTTATATTTAGGCACAAATAAGTGATGCATTGTTGCCGGATTCTTGTTTAAATACAATTTGAAAAGTTTTTCTTCTTGTTATCATTTCATATTTTATCTTTACTCCATTTGAGAAAAAAGTATACGATGGTTTACTGAAAGAAAAATTTGAGACACGCTGTATACTTATTTACAAATAAAAATTACAGTACGGGAAGGCAATTGTAAATCCATTAATTTTTTAATTTACCTTTGTATAAAAAGGTGTTGTTGTAGGTTTTAATCGAATTTTGCATTGACATTCCATTTATAGTCTAGGCTCCAGGGCTGTTTTGGGGCCGATCAAAGTCCACGGAGTTTCACTATGTATTCTTATGTATTTTAACCCGCTGAATACAAATTTTGAATTTTTTTATACGTCAGAACTGGCGAAAATTTGTTATAAACAATTTAACTGTTGACGAAATAGAAAACAATCTATAATAGGTATCAATATTTAACAACCGTTTATCGAATATTGAACTTATTCAAATCCATACAGTTTAAGGTCTATTAAAAAGGGTCATTTAAACCGAAAGTATTGCAAACTTAGTTCAAAATTTCTGTAAAATTACGGTCTTGGGGGATTTTTCACTAATAACTCGGCTTCATTATACTTAAAATAACTTTGTTGAAGCTCAAATTGGAGCAAAAATTGCCAGCTTTAAAACAAAATCTTAATCTTATTGAAATATTATTTACAAGTTATGACTTTTTAAAGTTGATTTTTTTTTCATAAAAAATCATATAATTTGTTTATATGCCTTTAAAGCTACCAAATCTTCAAATTATAACCAATAAGTGACATATTCTTATTCTACGATTCTAAGACAAACAATTTGGTGTATTATAAATATGTCTAAATCTATTTTGTAGTGCGATCAAGTAGTACTGAAGTATACGCGTCGTTTAAAAAAAAATAAGTGTAGTTATTGAAATAAAAGTAAAACATTTACATTTGAAAAAAGAATATATCGCACTATACTTGGCTTAGCGCGCTCTTAGAGTTATGGTTTTGCGGCCTATACACATGCAGGCAAGTTTTAAGACTTGCCTGTACAGGGTGTCCAGTTTTCGTGTGTTTTCATATACCAGCTCCCTTACTATAAAAGATAGAAAGATGGGGTTTGCGGCTTACTGTCCTATTTTTTATGAAACTTTCATTGCCGAAACGAAATTTTCATAGCCCCCTTAGTTTCTGACATACAGGGCGATTTTGAAAATTTGTCATTTTTGACGGTCCCCTGTATCTCGATTATTTGGAACTTTTCAATAAAGTGAAAATGGATTGTTATAGAGTTTTTACGTAGAATTCAGTGGCGTAGGTAGTTTTTTTCTAAAAAGTTTTTTTTTGAGTTACGACCCAAACTTATGTTTTTTTAAATGGTACACCCTATATATTATTTTTTTATCTTATTCCCCCTTTCACAGACCTTCAAAAATATATAATAGTCCATATTTACTTTTTTAAAAAGGAAAATTTTAAATTTTTTGTAAATTTATCATTTTCCGATGGTCAATCACGGATAGCCATGACAAAACAAAATTCTGTAAATGCGCCATTATGGATTGTTATTGTTGTCAAATATTACTGTTATTTGTTTGATTTGGGTTTTGTTATGTGGGAGTTTACTTTATTATTTTTGTGAAAAATTGTTCCACATGGCACAAAATAATAGATATGAGAATTATGAAAACACGATATGTATGTTTGTTTTATCCAAGCTAATGAAGACGCCAAAGCAGCCTCGGAGCTTTATTTTAATTGGTGTTTAATAGTTATTATATACCTATAGGTTAGAAGTAGCCTTCTCAACAATGATTTATTATAGGATGTTTTTTTATTATAATGTGAAAATATCTGATGATTTGAATAGATTTGACATTGCTAATATTCAGCATTAACAAAAAAATTGATATGTAACATTAATATTCATAATAAATATAAAAGTTTTAATCATTATTATTATCTAGCTTTTTGTTACATATCTAATTATTTCGTAGGTATCCAGAAAGACATCAACCTGATAAAAGAACATTTCATAAAATCAAAGCCAATCTCATTGAACACGGATCTTTTAAAAACTAAGGCCTAATTTTTACAACAAGGAAAACAAGGAAGAAAATGAAATAAATGTTTTGGCTTCTGTCGCGGTACAACCATCCATATCATGCAGAAAAATATATGATATGGTTGGGGTTAAAAAATCAAAAACTCAGTTAATACTAAAAAAACATAAGTTAGACCATACAAATACCATCTCGTCCAGCATTTGCATCCCGGTGATGCAGAACGTAGGGTAGTTTTTTGCAATTGGTACCTACAAATGTTGCAGGAAAATGCAAATTTTGAAAGAAAGGTGGTGTGGTCAGACGAGACCATTTTACCAGTTCTGGTATTTAAACCGAAACAACTCAAGGTACTGGTCCCAAACGAACCAATATGTAATATTTCCTCGAGAATGTCAAGGTCGGTTTGATTAGCGTGTCATGCTTCATTTTTGGCACTAAAATTAAGTATTTTATCTATGAAGGAACGCTAACCGGAAATAGACACCTAGAAATAATGCGAGATGCACTAATGGAAATATAGAGGAACATCCTCTTTCCTTTGGCCGATTTAAATAATATTTATTACCAGCAAGATGGCGCTCCGAGTCACAATGCTCAAATAGAGAGAGAATATTTAGAAACAACATTTCCAGATAAATGGATTGGTACGAATGGACCTGTCAGGTGGCCCGAAGACCCAGATCTTTCTGTGTTGGATTTTTTATGGGGGTATATGACAAATCAGATATATATGAGACAATACCACAATATTGATCAACTTCGAGAAGCTACACATCAAGCGTTTAGGCTTTTGCAGGGTAGGCCAATTACTTTATTAAATGGATTGCGAAAAATTGAAAAACTATGTCGAAAGGGTTTGGAACACAACGGAGCCCAATTCGAGCAATTTTTGTAATTTAAATAAATAAAAATAAATTAATATGTTATTTTCTTTTAATGTTGCTTAGTTATTATGTATTAATATAGAGTTGTTATAATAAAAATGACGTTGTTAATTTTGTTTTGATTTGCGGGCATAGCCTTCTATACGAAAAATGATAAATTTTACAAAAATTTTAAAATTGTGCACTTCAGAACTGCTTTATCGCACTACGTGACAGATTATGACATATTTATAATACACCAAATTGTTTATCTAGGATCGTATAATAAGAATATGTATGATACATTCCACATTTATTCGTTGCTTTCTCGACCGCAATAATATTTAAATGACAACCCTCCGTGGGAAACCCATCCATAAATAAGTTGCTTGATAAATATCTGTTGTGTAGGCACCGCACCTTTTGAAAGGGTACAGGTTCTGATTACCCACTAATATCAATGGTTTAGGTTAGCTATTTTGGATACTCAATAACACACACAAAATACCTTGACAAAGGTCTGAAGAACTAAGACAAAAAGACTCTGCTTTATATTGAACACCTGCAATTCGCTTTTAACCTACATAATATACCATAAAGTAGGTTCAATAATAAATAAAGGAAATTTTAAGTCCGGACCTACATGCGGGTACCCTAAGTATATTAAGTTTTACGACTAACAGTAGCAGGTAAAACAAGAAATCAATGAATTATTTTGAAACGTACCATACTTTACTTTGTTATAATTTAAAAATTTAGTAGCCTAAAAAAACTTTTAAACAAATTATATGCCATTTTCAAATAAAAAAATCAACCTAAAATGGTTATAAGATAACTTTGTAATAAATTATATTTTGATTGCAATTAAGGTTTCGTTTAAAAGCTGACACTTTTTCCTTTACTTTAAGCTGTTATAACGTTATTTTATTTAGTTTATCTGAAATGAAGCCCAGCGAAAATACTCCGAAATAGCAGATTTTTGCACTAAATCTGAATTATCTTCGGTTTAAATAACTCTTTTTTTAATAACCCTTAAACTGCATTGTTTCTAATGAGTTCAACAATCGTTTGACAGTTGTTACATATTAATATTTATAATCGATTGTTTTCTAGGTGGTTTAAACAATTAAACTGTTTGTAACAAATTTCTGTCACTTCCGAAGCATGAGCAAGTTCGAAATTAAAATTCAGGGCGTCAAAATACATAAGAATACCCAATAAAACTTCATGGACTTTGCCCCTAGACTATTATATTTTAAAAAAGTTTTTAATTTATGAGTATTAATATGTATTGTTCAATAAATTCGACGGACATAAAACCAAATTTATTTATCTCTCGGGAACTATTACTCACACAATAAATGAATGTTATCTGCATTTTGACAGGCATGCACAATTTTGTTGACGAAATTTTTGTTTTTTGTGATAGAAAAGGTAACTTGTTCATTTATATTCATCGCAAATAATAAATTTTCCATTAAATTATGGGAAAAGTTAAAGTATACAGTGTAGCTCATAAAGATGTACTTTCTAAATAGCTTCCAAACTATTAAAGATGTCTTTTGCAAATATTTAGGATTGAAACAAGTGTATATAGACCAATACCCAACCCAGTATGCCCTTTTTAATAGTGAATATTGGATAGGTAAATCATTTATTGATATATTTAACAGAATGACTGCGGTTAATTAAATTAATAGAGTATATACCTATAAAGTGCAATATGAGCCAGCTTGAAACAATTATTCTAAATATGCTATCTAATCCATATATACGCGAAAAATAATCTTTCAAAAACTTTAACTCAGCATACTAAGTACGATCTTCCAAGACTACTAATTTTTTAACCAATGCCAAAGTCATGCTTGGCCCTTGGGACGACAGATAGACAGAACCACATGTATGTCGATTATTTTCCGCCATATTTCTTTAATCAAATTTCCTTTTGATGGCATATTGAGTTCAAACTGTTGGCTATTTTTTGCAGTTTCTAAGTATATGTTCTAGTTCTAACCAGAACCAAACGCAGTCATTCTGTAAAACCTATCAATAAATGATCAGCGTATAGTCAATATTCACTATTTTAAGGGGCACGATTGGTACTTTTTTTCTACGATGGGCTGTAGGTCTAATAAGGGGAACATATGGGCTACTAAACCGAGACAACAATTTATATAGTAAGTAGTTTAAAGATTTTAAAACATATGGGATTTTTTAGATATCTAAGAAAAGATTCGATTATCAATTGTGCATATTAAATAACTTAAAAAACATTTTGACACTTATCACGTGACAGCTGACAGCTTTCATGATAAAAAATTAGAAAAATATGATATAAAATGTCAAAAAGTAAAGTAGGGCGTTAAAATAAAGACAAAATTCGTCGTCAAAATTACGAAGTCTTAAAGAAAAATCTAAAATTGGGTTAAGTCCATTTTATTGGGTAAAAAAAAGATTGCTCTACAATATAACAAAGTGGCGTTACTTAATTTTTAAAGGTCTTCAAAATATTGAAAATACAAATTCCGACTTATTTCAGTTTATGCAAAAAATAAAATTTTACGAAGAAACGCAACTCAAGTTAAGTTAGCAAATCAGAACTTCACCTTGTACGATATCGCAACAAGAAAATGTTATTGTTTTGTTTGGAGTTAATTGGATAGCAAAAGGAAAGCATTTGAAATAAGTTTTTGTATATTCAAGATGCTGCAAAATTACTACTCTATACATATTACCCATTAACTTGTTTGCAGATAAATCAGTGGTCA